>PXIH01S0014816.1:0-11269 GCA_003024985.2 Euperipatoides rowelli
TTTTTAACCAAGTGGAATAATTTTTTTAGTAATTTTCTTTGATATGAAATCATAAAAAAAAAAAAAAAATTTCCATTTCGTGTGACCTTTAAGTTTACTTTATAAGAAAAATGTACGCTACCTATGCAAATGTAAACATACGATCATGAGCTATAACATAAAAGTTAAGCAGTGAATGCATGCTGTGGCTGTACTTTGTAGGAAGAACCTCGTTTTAAATAAAAAAAAAGGTGTGCTCTATTTTGGCAACCAGTTGTTTATAAGTCTATACAACAAGGAAAAAGATCGCTGTAAGATCATTTAAAAGTCAGGAAAAAAGGTTCCAATTTATTGTAAAAATTATATATACTTCTAATAATAATTAAACAGCATAAATAAATAAATAAAATGCCTTGAAAAATTGTAATTGATGCACACTCCCTAATATTTATATCCGTCTAGGATTCTCCGACCCCCCCCCCCCCCCCCAACTTTTATTGCTTTTCTGTGCGAATCTCGTGAACAACCAAAATGATACTAAAAATTTGGAATTCCGCGTTTCCACTGTAAAATCTCATGTCTGATTTTGTTGGACCACTAAACAAGATTATGGACTACCATTAATTAGAGATCGGTGGTCGTCAAGCTTCCAATAAATTATCCAAAATTCATGCACTGAATAATATACAATTATTATGATTTTTATATTCCATGTATTAAATATGTTTAAAACTACGTGTACATCAGGTATTAATCTACATATTTAGGCATAATACATTATCAAATAATGGCTTTATAGACTATACACACCTGCAAAGTTCTGTGGAGTTAAAATGGAGGGAATGCATAATAATTATATTTTTTTAAAAAAAATAGTGATTGCCTCTAGCATCTCTCCCTGTCTCCTAAACCCTGGTCTATCAAAGTTAGACAGATAATAATTTAAAGAACAAAATAGGTTTTACAAATGTAGTTTTAAAAAATAAAACTATAAAAGCCGAACCTCTGATATTTTTTCATTTGGATTAAAGGAGTAAGCGGAGGATGAAGCGCTTAATACTTCAAGCATCAATGGATTTTCCTTATCAGCAACCATCCTGTAAAATAAAAATTAAGAAATAATAAACATATACAAATAATATACAACAATAAACATGAATTCAAAAATACTTTTATTTTTATTTTCTTACCGGTATAGGCTATAATTTTTTTTTTAATAGATAGATGAACAACCTGTGCGGTCTGATATGCTACTAATGTAGAATATCAGCCTAAGCAGGAAAATTAGTGACCAGAGTGTTTTCACCCCCACAATACCCCGAGCTATCAGAAATGATATTTGGACACAAAGAGACTAAGAAACAAAGTGTACTGAGAAAACATATTTTATTTTGAGATGAAATATATTTGGTAATAGAGATAGTATGCTTGTGATAAGATATTATTACACAAAACACAATTACAATAATATGCTCAGAATAAGAAAAACATACATTTGGTGTGTGTGCTGAATTTGTTGGATCATGATCATATGGAGATGAGAATAAAAAAATATGGAAAAGTTATTGCAGTAATTATGATGGATAAGCAGTATTATTTTGGAAGTATATTACCGGTATTACTGGTGTCTTCTCCTTTTTGTAAGGACTGCGAATGGCAACTGACTATCACACCCTAACTATTCATATGGGAAAACTATTACAGGCCAGGCACGCCTCTTAAACTGGGCACTGGTAAGTTAGTAAGCCAACAGTCTTCTTGCTAAGCTGATACTAATTTGCAGCCACACTGTAGGCTGAGATACGAATGCTGATTTGGAAAATTACTAGGATTAACCTAGGCTGGAGAACAGGGCTTAACCGTGGCAGGAACAAATGTGAGAGGGAATACTTCCTTGGCTGATATGCTGGTGGAATTGCTGGTTGAAGTCTAGAACAAACTAATCCTTTGGCTTTTATAGTAAGCCAAAGGATTCAGCAGGATTTTCTGAAACAATGGTGATATCCAATAGACCTTTTGCTTACCACTTGGTCTGACTTTTTTGGCGGTCAGAATAATAGGCCAGATGGAGGCTTCGCCTCATGTTGGTGAGGAGATAGGTTGCTTTTGAGCCTGACAGGAAGTGGTTGTTGGTTTGGTTGTTTAGTGGGTGCTGGCAGGTAAGTAAGAATGTCCTTACTGGTGGTTCTGAGTTTGTTAGGATGTTGATTACTATTGATGTTTATTACTGCTTATTATTTATTATTGCATATGATTTACTATTGCTTATGATTCATTACTGCAATCTTATTTACTGCTTATTTGACTTAGACAAAATAGTTCATTTGACTAATAAATGTTTGTTAGGTTTATTAGGCAAACCATAGCAAAAGTTCTATTGCAGCAAGATATATTTTGTGAACAGTTTATTATGTTTCATCTCTTAGTTATTATGGAATCTTTTCTCCTAATACAGCACACACCTTAAATATTGTTGCACACACACACACAGAAATAATACAAAGTTTTATTATGATAATAAAAACGTTACAATATTGATTATGCTAATAATACAAAGTGACAGCAACTTGTCTTCTTGCTTCTTCTTCTGGGCAGGTTGCTGGCTTATCTTCATCTTTGGATTATTATTATTTTACAACAGACAGGAATAATATACTGTTTGTTATTAGATTTAGAAATAATATTACAAATTATTATATGCTAATAACAACTTTATTGTAATAATAATATTATACAGAGTGTTGTTGTTGTAGTATACATATAAGAAGTTGGAGATAGCCTACAGCTCTTATGGAGGTGCATCTGCAGGTTATTATAAACCATCATTTTTTTTATATAAAAGTTTATGTTCAATCATTTAATTAGAAATAATAGACTGAAATGTATTAACGAACTTAAAAATGTACATTAAATTATCGTTCTGTATACACAGCCCTGAATAAAATACTAGTTTACATTTTAAACGCTCTTAGCTGTTATTTAAAATAATAATAAAGAAACATTTATATAAACCACTTTTTATTCTATTAAATTTATTACATTTAATTCTTAACAAAATTTTAATTACTTGTTATGTCCTTTCCAACCCATCACCATCATTGTTTTTGCTGTCATAAAAACATTTAGAGGAAACACAAAATGACAGAGAACCAGCTAATTACCGTATATACTACGCCGTCGAATTTTAGCGATGTGCGAGGGATAAACATATCTGCCATCAAAATATCAAAAGTAATTTTGACTAAACTAAAATGTGAAATTAAATTTTATTTGTTATCAGTTAATTAGATTCTTAATACACAAAAATAATTATTGTATCCTTTAAAATACATTCATTTTCACCTACGTTTGTTGAAGATTTAACATACTATTCATGTTATCTGGCAAAGTTACAAAGAAAAATTTAAATTCAGTGTATTCATTACCGTACTAAAACTCAATGAAAGAATTAGACTAGGTTTTCATCTTAATGCAAAGTAATTAAAACTTTTAAAGCAATATTTTACTGTTGTTTACCTTTTAGTTGTAGCATGTATTTTATTATCAAAATAACTTCTAATCATTTTAGGATTTAAATATGGCTGCTAATGATGACATCTTTGTGACAAAAGAAAGAATTTCTTTGAGATTTGCTTGTATCTAAATAAAGTAATCAATAAATATGTAATGTAGAATGTAAATATTAATTACCAAAATTAGCAGTTTTAATTACAAGAGAGTAGTTGTGGCTTATGTTATTAAAGTAAATAACAAAAACCTTCATGACGTGATGAAAACGCTTGCATTGAACAGTCTTTTGGTGTCGGAGGATAAAATAACTTTATGTTGGGAATACAAAATGAAATCTGGTTTGTTTAGTGCATAATTTTTTTATAGTTTATTGTAAATACTAATCCCAATTAAGTGAATAATTTAAACCTTAATATTTTTGCAAACGTAGGCCTATTAGATTATGTGATTTTATTTTTAAACTAGTACAAATACTTTCTTTTTAATGTCATTAGACTTGTAAGTGATAGATCAAATTGATGTTACAAGGGAGGGAACCAAGGAAAGACATTCGCCTTTCCCTAAAGAATTAAGCAAAATAACTACCGGTATCTCTTTTTAAATTATTTTGATAAAATTTTACAATGAGAGTTAGGGATTTTTATACAATTTATCCATAACACCCTGACTATTTTCAGAGAATATTATACAGTATGTAGCCAGCCTATAGCTAGAATACAAAAAAAAAATTGTTTCACCGTTTTCAGCTATTTTTAATAAACAATATTGTCTTTTTTTACTATTTAACATTGAACAAGCTTTCTTCTTTTCTTATAAATTAATCTACAGTAAGAGATATTTTCTAATTTTTTTGTAAACTATTTTGATTGAGAAACTTTGATGTCTTATTGTGCTTGTAGCCAAACTGTGAACCACAACACAGCCTGAAACAGCACAAAATATTTATTCAATTTTAAGAATGTTGAATAATTTAAACGCAAAAAAATGAAGGCAAATTTTATTATAGGCCTATAACAGTACCTTTTTTTCACAATCATCCCAGGATCAATCACTGGATGTTTCTCATAATCTCCCCATGATGACATCACTGAGAGTTTCTCATAATCACATCATTGGATGTTTATCATAATCACCCCCAGAATACTTAATTTGCAATCTTCAAACATTTTTTTTTTTAGAAAACAATTAATCAATTTAAAGAGATAAAGTCACAGGGAAAATATTTAATTAATCTACAGGTAATTAATTTTGTTTAATATAACACTAGAACCTCTATTTGAGTTGTTGTTTGATTCCTTAGATATGCAACTCAAATCGAAATATAAATTTCCATAGGAATAGATTGAAATGTAGAGACAGGTTGTGTATTATATAAAGTAACTTTTTTTTTTTACTTTACGATATTGTATATATATTAAAAAAAAAACTTTTCAACTTTTTCATTTTTAGGCTGTAAAAAAATCTAAATAAACATTCTACTCTGTTTATTTGTTAATAATATTCACGAAAAAGTTCATTTTAATAGTTATTTTGAATTAAGTGATAGGCCTACTTGACACAAATTTTATAAAATAAATCAAAATTACATCACTAAGATTTTTTTTTTTTTAATTTACTTAAGTTATTACAAACAACTCGATGAAAAAAAAAAAAACGACTCAAAATGAAAAGAAATAATCTTTATTTACCAACAAATCAATGACAACTGACTCAAATCAAAACGACTCAAATCGAGGCTCTGTTTAGTGTAGGTATGAATAAAACGGCCATGCAAATGTTAAAAATTCTTCAATTTAGCCTACATTTAATTACATTATATAAATAATTCCTATTTTAAGTAGTAATCAGATTTTATTTGTAAAATTTCTTACCCAACTCCTTCAAACAGAATGGGGGCAACATTCTGACTTCCAACAATGGTGGGAGCATTGATCAAATAAGCTGGATCAGCTACAATTCTTGTATGCTATTAAAAAAAACAAAATATATAATGTATGAATATAAATAAACACTGGTTTTGACAAATTAAAACTAGTGCTGCCTATATAGTGTAGTATAACAATCCTCTTTGGAATTAATATTTTATTTGCAACATTTATTCGTGTATTCGAGAAATAACTGCTTTCAGTTTATATTTTATTTACTATCAATTGATCAAATTAATTCAAGGATTGTAAATATTTTATAAAACAAGCCACTTTCTCGAGTGCACGAATTAATGATAATTTATGCAAGGAGCTACGTTCATTTGTTTTACATACTCGCGACTTGTCTAAAATAAAAGTAAGGTCGCTAGTGTATAAGTCGTCTTGCTCAGATGGAAATGACGTGCCGTTTCCACTACAAGCTTTGTATTTTAGGCATTCCATGTTCCTACCACAAGTCTTGCAGTTGGAGACGGACCGTGCCATCTCAATTCCAGCAACGTCTGCCTTCAACTTGTCAGTTGAGGCTTTTTAGTTTGTTCCTGTTCCAGTTTTTATTTATTTCTAATTATTAACATTTTATTATTTACAATAGACATTCGGCAAGCAGTCTGATACAGAAGATTGTTTTATCACCACTAACAACCTTGCTTCTAGCAGGAAGTAAACACCAGCCTCGCTGTGTGCGTTTGCTGTCTTCGAGCACCAATCCAGGGGTATAGTTATTAACTTGGGCTGTCAGCGACACCGCTGGCAGAGATACGAATGCACAATCCTTTGTCTGGTAAGTCATTCCTGACTGTGGGGACTTTGTGCGGTGCACCAGCAGAGTATCAACCATCATGTAAAGGGTGATATAAATGTCATGAATGAGATCTAACCATAGGGGTTTGACACGTCAGCTCCTCATTATAGTTATCAAGATTAAATAAACTTAATAATTAAAATGCTTAAATTATTATTTTTATTTTATTTCATTCATTACAATAGGCTAGTGTACATTTAATAATTTTGTACTTTTTTTTGTTTCCTCCCCCCCCCCCTCAATGCTATTTTCAACCTTGTTAATTAAGCTTTATTTTGACAAAAAAAAATGTATGTTTAATTTATCAATTTTTATTTTTAGAATGCGGCTCAAATAAAGTCAAAGTTTGCCGACTGGATTCAACATTTTTCACAATAGGCTACTGTCAGTATTTAGCCTACACTTTCAAATCCACCAGTTAAATTTCAATAGGCTACTGTATTATTTTTCACATCATCATCCTTTTTTTTTTAAAAGAAATTAATAAACTATTAATTTTAACCCTTTCCTCTCCAATTATTTTTAAATATAAGTTCCATTATACGGTAGGCCTACTCAAAATTATTTTTACAAAAAATTGCATTCTTTCAAATCCCGATTTTAATTTTTTTTTAAAATCGTTTGGTATTTAAAAAAAAATATATATTTTAGTCCTTTTGAACATATATTTTACTAATTTAATGCATTTTTGAGGCTAACAATGATTGTTGAATTGTAAGAGAAAATGGAATAGAACAGGAATTTTTATAGTCAAAGTATTTTCGATATTTGAGGGAAAAGGTTGATTTATCCTAGCTCATTTAAAATTATACAATTCTCGTGAACTGAAATAAACTAGACTTGATAACGTCTTTCAAAATAAATAACAAACATATTTTCTTCAGCTATGCAATTAATATACTGCTTTTATTTATTTTTTTTTAAATCCAATTCTAATATTGTAAATAAAGCCCAAATCCATTTTGGGCTAGGGCTTTATTGCGAGTTTATTGTTGTATGTGAACTTATATGTAAATATTTTTCATAGTTCAAGTAAATAAAACGCAAGAACATTTTTTCAGAAGAAAACCCACATACACTTAGCATTCTTCTAAATTTACACCAGGGGTGTCCAACCTTTTGGCTTTCCTGGACCACATTGGAAGAATTGTTTTGGGCCACGCATAAAATACACTAACGATAGCTGATGAGCAAAATAATAAGGTCTGTGCATAATTTTTGTGATAACCGCCACCACAGATTAGCAAAAAAAAGTCCTAGCATAATAATCCTAATTATGCGTGTCCAATTCGGAGGGTCTTTTAGAATCATCGAGCAGATCACAAGTTTGTGATCACTGATATAGAAAGTAGAAAGCAAAGTTCAATAAATCAAATAAGAATACCTAATGTCTTCTATATAATAATAAACGCCTAGCGTTTACAAAGGTAAGTTGAAATTATCGATAATCGCTGTGTTTTACTTGTCAAGTTGACACAAGCACACGTAACGTCTGATGGTTTCAATTCGACTGTCTGCACATGGAAGATAACACACTGGAAGTCACACTCCAATGTAAAACTGAAGCCCATGCATTAGTATAAATACTGAGAGTGTATGGCGCACGGTGGCGCTATGCCTAGTACAGAATACATACAGTAGTTGAATTCTTTTTCATAATTGATTTTACACGACATTGCAACAGAGAGCACTCTTGCACTTTACTTTATTAGTTAATTTTAACAGTTGTTCGTTTCTTCTGGTCAACCTGTTTGCAATTATAATCGCTAAAAAAAATCTCATATAATGTTTTAAATAGGCTATATAAGTTCGCAATTTTGTATTGGGCCGCATTCATAAATGTCCTGGCCACATATGGCTCCTGGGCCGCAGTTTGGACAAGTTTAATTTACACAATTATAAAAAAGAGATGTGCATTAATATTAAAAGAGCAAATGTCTTACTTTTCCTTCATCTCCTAGATCATAATTTAAATGATCAATAACTGCAGTATTTTCTTCATCAAATTCAAAGCCACATTCGCTAGCCAATTCACGGATTGGATCCCCTGAAATTAAAGTATTGATCACAGCGGATTAATGGGGAAAAAAAAAAAGTTAATATACAAACAAAATTATTTAATTTCAGGATGATAATAGAAAATGTAATAGTTTCTACCAATATTAGAACTGGCTGCTACCAAAACATTTCCGCCGCCATCAATAAAATTGGTAATCGCTTCAACACTCAGTGCTCCGCCAAACTCTAAAACAATATAAGCAATTTTTTCAAGGACTAGTCATTCGGTTCAAAAACATAAAACATTTTATAATAGCCTACAGTAGGATAGTTTAAAACTTTACAAGAATTTACTGAGATTAAATTTTAGTTTGTCTTTTAATATTAACTTATAAATTAAATTGCAAAAGTGAAATATCATATGATTAAATAAAAAGATTTTGATTAGTTATCCATAATTAATGCTTTAACTTAATCCCCCCAGGGAGCAGCACTCTCCTCTGTTGGTAATTTGTAATATGGGATATTAAAGGTGTGATTGTCTTAGCAAATGTATCCAATAACAAGAGTCAATAAATTCAATAATATTCAAGTACATCAAATATATAAGAATATAATCCAGATATTAAATTATATTATCATCAATATCTAATATTCAATTTTGTCTCAAAGCATTCACAGATTTTCATGACTGGTATTCCTTGTATTATCATATTCCATTATTTATTACTGTAGGTCTTTTTACTTATACAGTAAATAAAACTTGTGAAGTTGATAAATATAAACTAAAATATTATCAATTATTTCCAATTTAAATACATCCAATAATTGTGAATATATCCGATAATACTGTATATTATATTCCACAATATATTATATCCTAATATTAATAACTATAGTACAGTATATCTAGAACTATTAGCCTAGTATATCTCAATACATTTAATTAGGCTACTAAGTTATAAAAAATGCAAAAAAAAAAATTGGGATAATCCCGAGGTCAAATCTGCTCAAAATGTCTAGTAAACTTTCAATATGAGCTTGCTTCAGCTTCATTTTCCATCTTAACTCATGAAATTTTTAAATGTGCACATAATTTAGCAAATTATTTCAAGCAAATTGATTAAGTGGTTAAAAATTGCTCACTCTTGCCAATAGGGGAGCTAATAATTACTGTACTTAGTTAATTAAAACTAGAATTATTTCTGAAACAATTATTTCGTATCTGAGTTTGAATTTTGAGTCAACAAATTATCAGAATAGGATTTTTTTTTTCTACAAAGGGATTTAGATAAGGAAGAGCTAACCAAGAGATTAAAATTACAAAAAAAAAAAAAAAAAAAAAATTTCTATAAAAATGTCCAAACACTTTTGAAATAAAAGATTTCTTTATCAAGAGATACAATACTACTACTAGATGACAGGGGTATATATTCATTTAAACTGAAAATCTTCCCCAGTTGCTGTAAGATTTTTCCCGAGTACCGAGGGTGGCAGGCATCATTCACTTTTTTTAAAAACATTAATAAAGGAATACCGTAATAATTTAAAATAATTTAGGTAAATTATATTAAGAAATTTTAGTTAAAATATGTCTACCTATTCAAATATGCTTATGTTTGATCAAGCATTCAACATATTTTTTTAATCAGATACCTCAATTTCTTCCTGAAGGCAAAATTCTTCCCGAGCTGTTTGCTCACTCTTTGGTAAGAATATACCGGTACAACCCTGCTAGATGACATAAACCACCACCATATTTTTAGTTATTAATGCTCTACTAAAAACTAGACATACAGTATCCTTTACAACAGGGGTGTCAAACTCGTAGGCCGCATGCGGCCCTAAGCAATTATTTGTGCGGCCCAGGCCCAGCCAAAATCCGCTATGCTAATAACGCTTCACCTTACGCACAGGCACACCATTTCCATAAAACGCTTATTAATTTGTGCAATTATTCAGTGTCTGGTAAGTTAATGTTCAAGAAAAAATATTACTATTTATTTACATGTATTATTTTAAACAATTTTAACGATTATTCATTTATTTCAGTCCTTTGTATTCAGCATGTCTCTATCAAAGCCAAGTGGTAGTAGAAATAAACGAAAAATTGCTGACAAACATAGAAATTTTCAAGAAAAGTGGGAGTTTGAGCGTTTCGGTGAAAATTGATTGTAAAGCTTTCCTTTTTTTTTGCGGCCCACGTAAACTTAAACCTTGTTTATTTGGCCAACGTCAGGTTTTGAGTTTGACATGCTTGCTTTACATTATCATTTATATAAATCTACAGTTCTCAATATACATCTAGAGCCAATTTTATTCTATACAATAATATAGGGCTCATTTCCATTTTTTATATCATCAAATACAACACATCATTAACATCTATTTTATATGGACAGAAACGTTGGAGAAGTAAATTCTAATTCTATGAATTCCTATTGCAACTCCCCAAGTATAGGCTACAATATTANAAGTTGTTCACTTCACCTCCAACTGAGACTTCTAGTCTGCACCTATTGTGATACATTTAAAGTATAACAAGTATTTCATATACAGTAAAACCTGTCTTCAGAGACCACCCCATCTGCCATGAAATAGCGGTCCCTCAAAACAGGTGGTGTCTCAAAAGAAAACCAGTATTGAAAGGCCACCCCTTCTGCTATAAAATAACGGTTTTTCAAAGGAGGTGGTTTCTAAAATAAAGTTCACCCTTTTTTCAACAAACAGTGCTCTCTCTCAAAAATCCCAATACGGTGTTCAGATACAGTACAATGTTATATTTTTAGGCATTCACACATTTGCTGACAAACATAGAAATTTTCAAGAAAAGTGGGAGTTTGAGCGTTTCGATGAAAATTGATTGTAAAGCTTTCCTTGTTTTTGCGGCCCACATAAACTTAAACCTTGTTTATTTGGCCAACGTCAGGTTTTGAGTTTGACATGCTTGCTTTACAACATTATCATTTATATAAATCTACAGTTCTCAATATACATCTAGAGCCAATTTTATTCTATACAATAATATAGGGCTCATTTCCATTTTTTATAT
>PXIH01S0014835.1:0-11359 GCA_003024985.2 Euperipatoides rowelli
AGGCTGAGTGGCTAAAAAGCTTACCATTGGCTGATTTTCTAGCCTAAAGAACAAATAAGAAATTTGCCTTTGTTTTAAGAAAATCCGTACGATCCTTTTGCCCAACATAAAAGCCAGAACTTTCCATTATTCAGGAGAATTAGCCACGGTAACATACCCTGATCATCAGCCTGGGTTGTACCCAGTTTCATTATATATTCCAGTCATGCCGTTGCCAAGATAAGACTGAGTCGGCTTATCTTCCATTAGCCTACAGTGAGGCATAAAAATTTAAGCTTAGCTAAGATAGCAGCCAGTCCTTGGCTTACTAAGATATACTTGCCCAAGTATAAGTACAAAGCCGTGCTAAGCCCTTGTCCTTCCCCTTATCCTATAAGTTAGGGAGTGATAAGGTTTTCCACAGTAGCAGCCGAACCAGAAGAAGACGTCTCCAACGTATGACCGGTCGGTAAGCCATAAGTCTTTTTACTGCCATCATTATTCTTGTCCATTACAAATCTAGTGTAAAGCACGCACACATTTCGTTGTGTGTTTCTAAAATGAGCTCATACTATTTATTATATTTGTGTATAAGGAATATTGTCATACTATATTTTATTCCAAATTATATTATAATAATTGTTGCTAATACCTGTATCTCATAATAAACCATTTTTCAAATGTACATTTTGTTTCCTAGTCTTTTTGTGCCTGATTGCCATATCTGACAGCCTGGGGTTTCACGGGGTAATATTCCATCATTCCCAACTCATTTCTCTCATAAGAATGATCTATAAAGGCACATCACTTATAAGCAGTGTTGTAGTCAAGACCTGTAATCTCAAGACCAAGGCCAAGACCACTGGGTTCTAGACCAAGGCCAAGATCAAGGCTGTTGGTTTCAATAACAAGGCCACAGTCAAGACCATATGGTCCAAGAGATCATGGCCAAGACTGAGACCATTCAGTTCAGGATAAGATCAAGACCAAAGCAATATAATAAATAAACATTTATATTTTTAAAGAACAAATAATAAACTTAATTAGGCCTGCATGGGTTAATTATATTTAATGTATACTAAGTCAGATAGTATTTGATCACCCAAACGGGCTCTAAGAGGGTGCATAAAACACCATTGCTAAAAACACTTTCAACAGCAGCAGATGTTGCTGGGATGCAGAATAATATCCTGACAATTTGTATTTGTACTATTATGAACTGCACTTTATACACCAAGGGAAACGGTTATTCTATTTTTATTATATAAAATGATTATTCTACCTTTGAAAATGCAATGGAAAGTTCCATTTTCTTTTGCCACATTCTCGAAGATCTATTAAAATGTGATATATTGCATTTCTTTTCTAAAATAAAAACCCATTATATTACAAATTTCAATTTAAAATTAAAAATATTGTCTTTAAAAAAAAATTTGACTTTAGCTGAAAAGTTATTTATTTTAGAAAATAGACGGCAAATCCTTTTTAATGAATTTGTTCATCCCGTTATGATAACTTTAAACTGTAATATGCTAGGTCGGGCAAACAATATTACAGCGACTTCCCCCTCCCCCCTGGCTACGAGCTGAGTTAACCTCTTAACCAACCATTTATTTTGAAAAAATATGTCCAAAAACCGACTATTTTTTTTTTTTTTAATGCTTTTATATTGCTAAAAATGGAAGTATTTATAGTTTTTTTTTTTAAAAAGCTACTGTAAAGAAATTATTTTTCTATAGAATATTGCCCAAATTAACTAGTTTTTTTTTATACAAAAACAAAATAAACATTTCCTTCAAAATATTTACAAACTAGATAAAAACAAAGTCAAAACATGTCGATGACTGCCTGGTACATTGGTCCCATGTTTATGGCTACAGACCAGTCTGTGTTAAGGTTAGGATCGTGCTAAGAACTTGTTGACCCCAGAGTACTGGTTCAAAGCACGGTAGTGATAAAAAACAAGTGAATGTATATTATTATCATGACACATAAGAAATAATATATTTTAGATTGATTCAAATAAATTATTTTATTTTTAAAACATTTGATCAAGTTAACTTGTAACTCTTAATAATATTGAATTAAATTAAAAAAAAATTAAAGTAATAATAAATATGATAAATAAAGGGTTAAAATAAAATGCAGAATAACATTGCATGCACTTGCTGTACATACAAGAATGCATTGTTATGTTTAGAACAATAAGTTTTACTATATATTTGGATTATTGTTCTAATGGTTATGTAGTTTATTACAAGTTAGTATTAAAACTAGTTGCTTTCTGTTATATCTGAAAAAATATCGTTTTTAGCAAAATTTAACAAATCTAAGTATTATTTTCAATTAATATTCAAAACATTATTGCTTTCACTTCATTTTCTGATTTTTTTTTTTTTAAAAAAAAATGAAATTTTCGATTGTAACCTTGATTTAGCTGATACTTCGTGATAATGTTATTTTACTATAAATTTTAATTAAATGGTGATTTAGATATTAAAATTCAGAGGCCAAGAGCAAATAAACTGGTAAGCCAAGACAGAGTCCATGTTCTAATAAAATTTCAAGGCCAAGATCAAGGCCTACAGTTTTTTATACAAGACCATTGCCAGACCAAGGCCAAGTTCTATTGGTCTCGAGAGCGCTCGAGGCCAAGACCTGGCCTCGAGGACTACAACACTGCATATACTGTAAGTGGACAGGATCAAATGGTTCTGTCAGCCAGGTTCTATTGGATCTGGTGAGCAGGATATTTATTTTTCTCTAAGTCAGGTTCAGTTGTAAGCAATAAGAATCCAGATTAAATTAGTTTATATTTATGATTTATCTTGAGATAGAATAGTGTTCAAAAATGAACAAGAACACTATCAAGACAAATCATTACTGATGCGAGACAAGAATGAATAGGCTTATGACATATATACCTGCACTGTGTATATTATATACTGTATAGTACTGTATATACACTATTCACACATATGGTTATATTTATTGTATATACAGTACCCTGTATACAATATACAAGATACAGTATATATTTATAGTATATACTGTACATGGGCTTATACTATCCTTAAGTAGGTTAATTCCCAAGAATGCAATAGGAAACTAGCTTGATAATAGGTCAATTATGAAGGAATATTGAACACCATAGCAATTATTTTTAGAAAACAAACGATTACGCTAATGTAGGAAAGCTAGCCAGGGTTTGATTCATTAAATTATAATTTCTACAATAAGTTTGGCAATATTACTCAGCTGTGTTGAGCAA
This sequence comes from Euperipatoides rowelli, assembly GCA_003024985.2. Taxonomy (NCBI): domain Eukaryota; kingdom Metazoa; phylum Onychophora; class Udeonychophora; order Euonychophora; family Peripatopsidae; genus Euperipatoides; species Euperipatoides rowelli. The sequence continues at coordinate 3,251 of PXIH01S0014835.1, forward strand.
GAAATGTTTGCACCAATTAAAAATATTTGGTTTATACAATAATCACAATAACGCTTTGAAACAATTGTTGTTTCAAAGTGTGATATTTGTGCTTCCGCAATAATTTTATTGTGAGACACATACATCAGTGTGTAATCAAATTCATAGAAGGCATGACTTTTTCTTTAACTTCCACATTGGCAACATTTTCTCACCTTCTCTAAGATTTTACCTTATAGTGTCAGCACATTGATAGCCATTCTACTACAATATTTCTCCTACAGAAAATTTATTTATCACAAAGATAAAAGACAACATCAATATGTCAATGTAAAAGTAGATTACTTAAGACAAAACTTTTATAACTATCTCTGTTCATTAAATATGTCGCTCTTGTATAGCGAGTGTTGAATTTTTTAATATATTCCTTATTGCCCAATTTAATTTTGTTTTATTTGAATCAAAAATGTATACCGGAAAATACCAATTGTAATTTTTTTATTAAAATATAAATAAATGTCAGTTTTTTTTTTTTTTTTTTTAAATTATTATCTTCAGTCTTTTGTTTTTAATCATTGGTGTCGGTCTAGACTTAAATGTAGAATTTTTCTAACTGAAATCTTGGGCAAAATGCTCGCGGACAGCCAGCCATTACGCCCAAAACAATACTTTAACCCTAGAATTACTAAAGGGTGGTACAAAGTAACCCACCTTATCAGTCAATAAATGGTAGCCTTACTATATTCATATTGTTTTTATTAAAAATCTAAGTCCTTATTGCATTTAGGTAACTCTAAACTTTAGTGAACATAAAATTACCCCCTCCCCCTCCCTAGTAATAGTAAGGGATATGTTTTAGTTTACAATTAAATACACCACCTCCAAGAGTGATAAGAAAAAAATAGTAAAAAACCACAATTATATCTTTAGTAGAAAACACAGCAAAAATCAAACATTTGTCAAAAATGTTGAAATCCAAACACAAATGTTTTTTTATTGTTGTTACATAATTTCAAATTATTTTAATGCTAACTAGCCTATTTCAGAACATGCCCTACTAAATATAGGGTATTCATAAACTAAAATCTTGGTCGACAAATTCACCCCCTCCCCCTATTAATCAAAGCAATGGATTTTCCCGTAGTAATTCTAGGGTTAATGCATTTCTTTAAATAATATCCACAGATATTTAGTATTTTTTTTTCTTTCTTGCCCAATATTTTTTGTTATATTTTATTCTACATCAGTAAAATTATTAAAAATGTTGCAAAAAAAGGCAGTAATTATATTAGTTTTAGGTACAGTATGTTCTTCTAGTCAGCTAGTGGCTGTTCCAAAAAATGGCTAATTTTTTTCCTTATATATTTTGATGTTGACAATTGTATTTTTCAAATATTGCTTAGCTGTAGAATGCTAAATTTATATTATCTCTCAATCAATACTAAATAATATTTACATAGTTTTTTATAGTTATATTCTGTATATATTAAATATATGGATATTAAGTCTGTCAAGGTTTGTGTACCAATAATTAAAGAAAGGTTCATAAACATCAAAGCGAGTGTCTTTTGGACTTTAGGTCTCGAGGAAATATTTTTCCTCCAAATAATCCATGGAGAAAAAGTTTAAAGTCCACGATAGGAGACAAAACGAAAGATAAATTATAGCAATGCCTACTGCTAGATACATAATTGTTGCTGGGATCAGATTGCAACAGAAAACCTCAACCCTTATTACTGTAAGTGATGGAATAAATTTAAAAATAAAACTAATTTTCTAAGATGACCATCAATGTAAATACACAATAATAAGACTATTTTGTAAAATACCATTTATCAAATTATAATAAACGGGCAAAAATAAATGCTACTCTTGATAATACTGTAAATATGGTTAAAAAATTTACAGAATAAAAATAAAAATTGACTTTATAGTTGTATAATGAGTTCACAGAATATACTGTACATTATAATATTCAATATCGTAAAACTTTTATAAAAGAGAAATTTCTGATGCAGTACATTTAATTAATTGTAATTGACTGGAATAAAATAAGTCAGACTTAATCAGCTAAGATTGTTATTTATTATTCATTAAATTTATTTATAAAAAAAAATTAATGTGGTTAATATAAAATTAATACATTTAAGCTAGCAAAACCTCATAATTAAAAAATTAGTTTTATTTAATAAGAAAATGGTGTTAGTAAAAAAAATTCCCATATTTTTCTCTTACCTTTGGATCGAGAGTATGTAAACGTAAACAAACATCAGCAGACCATTCACGCTAAAAAGAAGAGAATCAATTTTGTAAAGAGAAAAAAATCTTGTGTTACCAAGTCTATTAGAATATGTCAAAACACAAGATTGAAAAAAAGGCAAATATTGTTTTTAGAGTACATCTAAAAGTTATAAACAGAATTTGATCATAGTTTATAATAGACACGGTATATAGTTTCATTATTATTATTAACAAAAAGTGATAGAAATAATCTTCACTGTATTTATTTGGTTCTACTCTATATCTAAAAATCGTCTAAATAAGCTAAATTTCCATCAAGCAGTCTTTTAAATGAATTGACATCTTTAGCCTCCATCATTATCCTTGGGAAGCTTATATCATATTTTTGTTACCCTAACACTAAAGTAATTCTTTCTCACATACGTTCGACATTGCTCTATTGCCATTTTTTTTTGTGTTCTTGTAATAGTTTCCCCTTTGTTTTAACAGGTTATTGCCATACATATTCTCTTTATTTAGAAAGCATAAATAATGTCATATCTAGTCTTGCGTTGAATTGGAGTATATAAATTTAATATATTTAATCTCTATATAATTTTTATTGTATAGTCCCGAGACCTTTTTGGTTATTTGGTCAATACTTGACTTTTTATACGAAATGGCAGTATTGCAATAATCATCTATGGGCATTGTGTAAGTTTGTAGAATATTCTAAATATCTCAAGTGTTCTTAAAATTGACATTTTTTTGTTTTATCATTACAGCTATTGGTTTTGCATGAAGGTCAAATTTTAATTGATTATCTATTACAATCCCCAGAGCTACGTGATGGTTAATCATTTTTAATTCACATTTATCAATTGAGAAGTGTACCAAACAAGAAAACTACCAATACCATATGCTATGTGTTGGTCATCTGCATATTAGTATAAAAAATTAAAATGGATTGCGAGAGACATCGAGTTATCACAATCCGATACTTATAAAATATTAAAATCATTATAGTGAATTAGACCACTATGCTAATACAATAAAGTTGCAATGGAACAAAATAAAAAGTAAATGATAAACTAAAATGTTCTAATCCTTACAGCCTATGATATTTATTATGTAGAATACAGCATATGGGCATCATTTCAGATAAATGCGCCATCATGCAACTTTAGCACAATATGATTTTAAATAAATTTGTATACATTTTGTAGGTTTTTTTGTGCATTTAAAGGATCTACAGTATATAATAGAGTAGAAATGGTTTGATACTCCTCAACCACTCATCCTAGCACAATGTTTGATTTATTGAAAGCCCTACTAAAGCAGATCTATATAAGAGTAGAAAGGTCTGTATATTGTAAAGTTTGCAACTCGACCACTAATCCTAGTGCAATGATGTTTGATTTACCTGAAAGTCCTGAGTAGAAATGTCTGTATATTGGTAAGATTTGATACTCCTCAACTAATCATCCTAGCAGAATGAAGTTTGATTTACTTGAAAACCCTGCTAAAACAGATCTATATAAGAGTAGAAATATCTGTATATTGGTAAGGCTTGCTACTACTCAACCAATCATCCTAGCACACTGATGTTTGATTAATTTGAAAACCTTGCTAAAGCAGATCTACAGTATGTCTCCTCAACCACTCATCCTAGTGTAATGATGTTTGATTTACTTGAAAGCAGTGATAAAGCAGATCTATATAATAAAAGAGTAGAACTGTCTGTATATTAGTAAGCTTTGATACCTCTCAATCACTCATCCTAGCACAATGATTCACTTGACCGCCTTTCTAAAACAGATCGGACTGTTATTTTGTGTTCCCTATGACCTTCCCTGCCCTAGTAATGACTTTATAAAAACTTATGGTAAAGGAGCTCTGAAGATTACTGGCCAACTGAATAGCAAACTATGGAGTTTTAATTACTCCAGAAACAGGAGATACTTTTTAAAACTAACAGTATTGGTAATCACTGGCTGGCTTTTTTTCACTAATTTTAATGTGTGTGCACATGTGCTCTCACAAAAATTTTGGACTTTATTTTTTTTGTTGTTGTATCATAGTTTTACAATCAAAGCCACCCAATTTTTTTAGGCTAAAAAACTGTTATAGCATAGATAACACTTTTCAATGAGGGACACACTTGCTTGGCTATATACTTTTTTTTATGCCATTTTGATAAGTGTGATGTTTTAAAAATTTGACATTGAAGAGCTCACAATGAATAGGTGTCACTTGAAGAAAGAAATACGATAAACATATTATACAAAAAGGTATAACTATATATCAACACTAAATTTCAGAAGATTGCAAAAATAAAATTAGCAAAATCCTGTTACGGACGCCATTTTTTTTCTCCAAATGTCAGATACCAAAGTGGTATAGGCTTCACCGGGTTGAAAATAGTCATTCTCATAGGGTTCCTGCCCCATTTTTGAACCCTATTCTATCATGAGAATAACTATCAATTTCTAATAAAGCTTATTTATGTCTCTAACATAGCAATATCATTTATTTACATGATTCCACAGCTCCAAAGCTACCAAGTTGCACACGTGTGGGAGCTTAGAGAATCTGCTCAATCATAATATACTTACTTATTAGAGAGAATAAATCTTATCTCTAGTATTAAATATATTATGATAAAATAAACTTATTATTTTTTCTAATGTATGTTCCTTTATCACAAATAAATTCTAGGAATTAGATTTTAATTGATATTTATGAACTTACAACTGCACTTGCATGTAGGCAAGCCTAGACACAGCGCTCTATACCAAGTCATAAATACAATCCTAACTAAGGTTTGTTCTTACTATTTCCATATATGTTTACATAGGGAATCCTCGTTACTTCAAGCAAGATCAAATGCAAACATATATCATAAATCTGAAAAATAAGCTTTGGGAAAAATCACCAATAAAATAATCAATCAGTTATAGTAATCCTTGTCCACACTTACTTGTAAATGTCCGAATTAAAATAACTAATCCTGAGATTATCTTATTTAATTGAATATGAAGAAATGAATTAAACAGGACTTTTAAGGTAAAAATAAACCATTTTAGTTTTTGTTTACATTAGCATTCATAATACACTTTAACATACTAAAAGTCCCCACTGATATGGTGTGCGCTTTTGCCACCATATTGGAAAATGGCGACAGTAAATTATTATTTTTTTTTTTGCATTTTTAGAGGAAATGGTAGTCCGCACGACAAAATGACCATATATAATCATTGTAGAGAATAAAATTCTCTAAAAAAAAAGATTTATATCACTTTATGGTTAAGACATAGCCACAAAAAACCAGTGAAGTTGTAATTTGTATGGATGCTGCAACTCTTTGCCTCAATACCCACTCACACTATAAATCATACTTCTGCAATAAGTTTTTTTCACTTTAATATGTTAACCAAAAGTGTATATTATATTAAATAAAAACTAGCAGACAATAATTAATTTTTTGGCAGGAAATGTTTCAAATAAAACAGTGAAATTTTTCAGTAAATAAAGTAGACTTAATTAGAAAATTTTTTTTTAGGTTTCTAATAGTTTTATTAATAAATCATTTTATAATTCTGATAGTTTTCTCAAGTATTAATTGAATAATAATTAGTTACTATTGTTTTATTCATTATATTGTTTGTTCAAATAAAGAAAAAATTCAAGATGGCGGACAAACTAAAAAGGACCTAGATCTTTAAATATAATACATAAAATAATAAAAGTGATTAGTATCTTTGCGATACTGTTTAGAAATCAGATAAAACCAACGTTACCCACTGCACCATTGATGTAACAGGCAACGGAGCTTTAGTAAGTAGACTGCACTACTGATATAACAAATGACGGAAATTGGCAGAGAAACGACTGCATGATTTTTAGAAATGTAGCCTAATGGCTGGAGATTTAGATTAGCATCTAGGTATCAAACTTACCATTGCCCATTCCTCACAAAACTCACCGTTAACGGACTTTGATTGGTTAATGGTGGAATATGCGGTTTGGTACTCAGGCAAGAAATGGGTTAAAAAAAGGGGCATGTGAGTCCAATGCAAATGCAATTAGTAAAAAATATATGCTAATCATGCGATCGCGTATGGGGCTTTTACGGAATAGCGGTTAGCTTTTGTAGATTGTGGTGGAGTGGAACCTAGAAAAAGAATATACAGTAACACATATATATAATTATAATGTAAACCCTTTGCCTAATGCTAGATTTGTGATCCCTTTTATTATATCTAAACTAATCAAAAAAAAATGTGTGCGATGTGTATCATGGAATATATGCAAGTGATTACGTTTGAAATATATATTTAACATCCAAAGGATGTTTGTCAAAAAAAGGGTTTTATGCAATGGGAATTGGGAGTATTCAAATTATAACGCTTCGAGCAAAGCTCTAACGTTTCAGATATTTTATATAAAAAAAAGGATGGAGCTTTAAGCTCTTACTAAACATTTTGGGTTTTCCCTTATGTAATGAAAAATGTCAAATTTATATCTGAAGAATGTCTTTCCGTTTTATAAAATATATACAGTATATAACTTGATAAGTTATATTATGGATAAGGGTTCTATAATTTAATAAATATTGTATATAGTCACCTCTGGTGGGAAGACCCTACACCAGATATCTCCTAGATTACTTTTTAAGTTTTGTCTAAAGAAGTGTGATAAGCCTGTGGCTTGGGGAAGAATGCAGCTGGCTGAGTGGTATTCAGTTGGGACACCCGCTAATTAGTCTGGTGTGCAGTTTGTGAGACACATATACTGAGTGAGAGAAACATTAATTTGGTTGGTAATCATATATTTTATTAGAGTACAAAGTACTCTGATCAGCAATATTATAATTATACAGTACAGATATATTCTTTATAATTATGACCTAGGATTTTCGTATTAGTAACATGTATGGGGACTATGAGTGAGAGAGAATATTATCTTAGGTAGTGCTTATTGTTTATTTTACAACATGGCTGCTAGCAATAGTTGGAATGATCTTACCACAGCTTGTGAGACATCCTGTGACTATAGTCTTGCATATATTCTTTCTGCTTGTTCAGGCTGGAAGTTGGCTACTGACTTCTCTGCTGATGGACTTTGATTCTGCTCCTGCTTCTGGGCTGCTTTCCTTGGTAGGGCTATGGCTGCTCAGCTTCTTTTCTGCTTTTGGCACAATGATCTCAGGATCCTCATATACTAAGTGTCAGTATACTGCAAGCTATTCAGGAACAAGACAAGTGACTAGAAGCAACCTAGGATCCGGACGAGAGAGAGACCTCGTCATGACCAGCCAAGCAATTTATAGTTCCCTGTCTGGCCACAGAACCCCTAACATCCTGACAATACCTAATAAGGAAGCCCTCATGGTCTGCAGCCTCCTCTTGGTATCAGCCCAACTTTCTGCCTAAGATCTGGACACACTAAGTGGCAAAAACGAATATGGGTGGTGGTTAGCAGCCATGCTGATTTGTATGCAGCCATGTTGTTGTAGGTAAGTCATTTGTAATATTAATGCACAGTTTTTATCACCGAGTTCTGAGATAAGCACATTTATAGTGTTCTAGGGTTAGGCAATGTTATTTACTGTCTTATTGTCCTAGTCTGGACACAGGCTATCCTTAGTGACATGAGATAACAAATAAGCACTGGTTCGTTCTCTCTTTTTCTCTTTGTTATTATTCATTATATATAATTATGGGGAATATGTTCATTACAAAAGATTGGGGGAGGATTGCAGTTTTGTGTTTAGTTCCTTTTCAAAATGGCCGCCGAATCCAGACGTAAATTGTCGATAATAAGCAGACACCTTTCTAATTTCATTACATGCGTAAATGAAAGATTTATTTATATAAATTTGAATTAACTGTAAGATTTCATAAAAAT
>PXIH01S0014852.1:4401-14946 GCA_003024985.2 Euperipatoides rowelli
ATGAATCTAGACATAATAAGTAACAAATATCAGCAATAAAAAAACTTAATAGGCCAAAACCGGGTTTGGTGAAAAAAACCCCATTTGGCTGCCGGACTATAAACATTGATCAAGTTTTCACTTACCTTGTATTGTTATTGTTCATCTTGAAATGAAGTTAATTTGTCTGCATTTTTAACAGCTGATCGTTTTTTATTTATTTTTTATTTTTTTTTATTTTTAATATTTTTCATGAAACGTATTTGTCTGCTCAATTCATAAAAGTAGCATATTTGAATTATAGTTAACTTTCAAAGTTTCTGCCTTTACTTGAAATATTTATTTTAAAATATTTTATTTGGAGGTAGAAATCTTTTCCAGATCGTTGTTATTTTCAGTTATACTTTGAGAATAACATCCTCCTTTCCCTGAATGGGCATGCAGCTTTAGCCCCTGGACCCAATCAATTATGGAAAGTGATGCTGTATTGTAGTCGATGACCGACTATAAACATTCGGTATAACTGGTAGATTGTCCTTGTAGATGGTGTCCTCATAGACGGTAACGTCTAGTGAATATTATGAATACATACAAGACTAAATGTATGTTTTTGGCCCAGTGTATTGCATGTAGAGGAACTTAGATAATTTAGATAGCTTATTATGTACAGTTTTAAATTCATCGTATCGAGTAATTAGGTTATTTTTAAAAAAAAAAAGAATGCTGAGAGCTCCGAAAATACTGTAACTGTTGCTATTTTTGTCTGCTTAGTTGAGCGGCAATTTTTTTTTTTATCGTCAGCATTATAGAATAAAATAGATACATTTTCTTTTGTTCTTTTCGCACTTCTTTATTGCAATGTTTTAGCCTAAACTCCTAAAGGCTGGATTTTAAAAAAAAGTTTTTATCAAAAAAATAAAAAAATCGAAAAAATTGGTTGTTAATCGTTTCCGTGTGTTTTCATTTTTGCGTCTGAATTTCAGACTTAGCAATGTCATTCAGCTCAATTATTAATAAATGAAAAAAAAAAAAAAAAAGAGAGAGAAAGATGATAATGCTAGAATAAATTTATTATGGTCTCTTTTAGAGCTAATAAGTTCCTTATTATCACACAGAGTAAGTATAGATAATACAGTATAATATGTAAAAATCTTCATTGATCAGAATAGGGGACATTAATTTTTTCAGCCGTTTTTAAAATGTTAGATTTAAAAAAAACAAAAAAAACAGTATTTACACAATGTAAGTAAATAAAATTTATCATTTTACACTTTGTTTATTTATTAGTAGATATTATAAATTCAAATATTGGTCAGATTCCATTATCTGCCCACCAACATAGTTAACTTTAGGAGTCGCATAACAATTAAAACATGGTAGTGCGTAGAATTAATATTTATTCTCGCTGAATTTAGTATATTTTCTTTACAGTCCTAAACTTACCGGAACCCTAAACCCTAGGATAATCTAGAGGTGAAATAATATTTTGCTGATCATCGATCTAGATAATTTCAACTTACTACATCAGCATATTGGTGGGCAGATAATGGAATCTGACCCAAATCTGAATTGTTAAAGTAATGATTAGTGCCTAATCTTGTTGGAAATATTTTAGTAAAAGTGGATAAGCTGCAACGGTTAACATAAGCCATCACAAGATAGTCATAAGTTCTTGTATAACCTTTTCGAAGAGGAGAAAGCCAAGCTGAAATCAATGATTAGTTTGCTTTGGATTGAATATCAAAGAGTTATTGATACTATCCGTAAACTTATTTATGCTGACCCTGTAGGGTCCTTTCAGTTGCACATTAAGATTGCTGAGTCACTTCCAGTGTTTGCTTCATCAGGCCATTTCAACTACATGAAGTCAGCCTATCTCCATTAAATAAATTTGATTAACCTTGAAATAACACATCCTGATGGTTTTTTTCTTTGTTCATGAATGTTGGCCATGTTGTCATATGCACAGAAAACAATTGGTCTGGAATAGCTCCTGGTCTGCTTATAGAACAATCATACATGATATATCTTAAGTCTACAGGAGTTTGACACGAGGGACTGGCATGCCACTAGTTCAGAAAGCAATATAGTTATTATCAATGCCTTTATGCTCTGAATATAATACAGCCAAGAAAGAACTATATTTGGTGCATTATAACTCAAGTAAGCAATGTAAGGAAATATATGCTCAAGAACATTAAGAGATACTAATGACACATCCATTCTAATGTACTTCAAACACTAAAAACTTCTCCTTTTACAACAGATCCTGTTCAAAATATTTAAACTGGTGTCACAGCATCTGAAGACATTAATGTTGACAATCTTGTTGTAATTGGTCAGAGGCTAATAGAAAGCATGAAGGGAAAAGACTTGAATATTAATCTTAAAAGAAGCAATAAATTAAAAACACTAGCCTCTAGCTCATTTATAAAATTGTATCTTGCTAACACCATGAATAACACAGCATTGCTGTTTCAAAGAGCTTATGTTATGGCATCAACCTGAGAGATGGAACTAAAGATATATTCATTCATGAATTATCTACTACCCAATCTCACTATTTGAAAGTCCATTAATTTGTCCTTCAAGCTGAAAAGCCACGATTGTTAAAAATGTTCCTAAACACAAATTAGCAGTGGACACCTGATGTAGATGTGGCTGATCATCAATAGTTTTAAATGAAGAATCTCTTATTCCTAGACTTCAATGGAAAATGGTTCAACATACAAAGAAATAGCAAGCTCATATGCTACATTTGAACAACCCATTATAGAAAAGCAGCAATAGTATTTAATGGATACAAAAGTAGACCAAGCATCAAGGATATAACACATGCCAGGCGATCAACAATTGGCCTAATGGCAAATATTTCTCCCAAACAAAGTTTATTGGACAAAAAGCAATGTTTTTTTTATCGGACAAGATCAATAAACAATGAATCATTGATCTAATAGGTAATCATCTCATAAAACATCAATGTAAGGTAATAACATTAACAGTAAAGATAATGATGATGTTGACATTGTGTGATGTCATGTATAAAAACTGCTGGAATGAAGACAACCACATTTCTAGGTGAAGACACATATTTAATAGTTCAGCTTTTGTACTGGGGAGATAGTACAAAGTTTAATATTTATATGAGAAGTGACATAAAGCAGAACAGTCAAGCTAAATTATGTGTTTTTTATAACATTGTATTACTAAAACAATCTTTTGATGATACCGCTATAAGGGTACTCCTATTCATACATGCCTTTACACTCTGTGACACCACATCTCATATATTTAGCATTATCAAACACAAAGGTTTTTTAAAAATTCAGGAAAGTGAAACACTGAAGAAGAAAGCTTTATTGTTTTGCATGTCTTGTCTAAAACAAGGCATTGTTGAAGAAATTGGTATCAATATAATACTTCAATTAGATGGAGAAAATCTGGTGAGAGTCTAGAAGATTGTCATTGCAGAATATTTCTAGAGAAAGTTATGGTTTCAAAAACCTTTGTGAAACCAGTGATTGTTCCTCCCACACAATCAATAGCAAAATACCACTGTTGAGGGTTTACTACCAGTTGTGCCTTCTTTGGTGGCAGTGTGACTGTGATATGAATCCTACAGATTGGGGATCTGATCTACATGAGAACAAGTATATTCTAACAACTATTAACTTGCCACCAGCACCTGAATTACTATTAAAGATAACACATTGCACATGTTGCAGTAGCTGTTCAATAATGAAATGTGGATTTCGAAATAGAGGCTTTCAGTGTTCTTCATTATGGCAACCGACTAACCGTCAAGTCTAAGTTTGTGACAATGAACCAACATAATTATATTGAATGCAGTTCTGATGAGGATATAATCCCATAAACTTATATATTAAATTTTTTATACTTGTTTAATTTTGTTTCATTTCATGAAAATTATTTTTAATAATTTATGTTAATGATGAATAGAAATGTACCAAATTATCTTATAAATTTTAAATAAAAATGATCATTAACCTGGATAAAATAAATTCTCTAATAAAAATCATTTACACATCATATTTAAGGTATTTTTGTATTATTTAATTTAAGTTTATCATTCACAATCTTGGATAAACTGGAACAGAGTAATGAAATATCAGCAGGTTACTGGAGAGAATAATAATTAACTGGCCATTTATTTTTTTCCTCAAAACGGGACTTCTACTGATTTTGATTTTAACCTATATTTTGATAAGCTTTTTTTTTTTTTGGTTGTAAGGAAATAAATCAAAGAATCTATAGTAGATTTTTAATGGGTATTGTTAAAATTTATTGTGTGAGACACATATTGCACATGCATCATGCCACGGAGAGCCTTGAACCCGGATCCAATAAGTGACATTTAGTAAATGGATAGCAGCTTTATTTTGTTTTTTACAGTCCTAACCTTACTCTTACCCTGAACTGTAACTCCTACTCCTACTATGTATTTTAGACATCAGCCTGAAAGTGTAGGATAATCTAGAGGATAATCATTTTTTGATCAATTTTGATAATATTAAGCTATTTCCACCATTTGGCGTATTATGACTGAAATAGATGTGCAGATGTTAAAAACGCTGTAATTGTCACTTATTGGATAACGTTTATAGGTACTTCTGTCATTGCCGCACTACCTCAGATTTTTTTTTTTTTTTTTAAAAAAATAAACTTTATTCATTTAATGCCAAAACACATGCATAATCAAATTGTCAATGCAAATATAATTAAATATGTCAAATATAATCAATTTCAATAAATTATATTGAAGTTAACCAAGCCTTTTTTAAAATGGTTGCTCTCTTTCTGAAACGGGACATTACATTACGGGACATGACATTACGGCATCCAAAGCTGTGCTTGGGACAACGGGCAGGCTACCAGAAAATGGGATTGTCCTGTCCAAAACAGGATGTATGTTCTCGCAGTAATACACATATTGACACATCTAAAAAAAAATATATTTCCCTTTCAGGGATTGATGGGGATTTTTAATATTAATTTTGTCATGACATTTAATGAATTAAAATGAAAGAACCATTTGTATTGTGGGTTGAGTATTATTTTGACTGGGCTATATTTAAACAAGTATTGTGACAACGCTTCTCACTTTTATGCTTAAAGTACATAATACATATTGCTATTTAATTATTCAGAATAATCAAAATATAAGAAATTATTAATACTAATTTTTATAAACATTTTGGTATTACATAAAGCTAATTTTTTTTCAAGCATGGAGTCTGATAGTCAATATCCATTTGATACTCTTGACTCTTCAGCAATTGTTGAAGTTTACCTGAAGCTGTATGGCAAGCGTGTCAAACTCAAAACTTGACTTGGGCCAAATAAACAAGGGTTAAGTTTATGTGGCCCCCCCCCCCAAAAAGGAAAGCTTCATAATCAATTTTCATTGAAACGCTCCAACTCCCAATTTTCTTGAAAATTTCTATGTTCGTCAACAATTTTTCGTTTATTTCTACTACCACTTGGCTTTGATAGAGACCTGCTGACCAAAAGGACTGAAATAAATGAATAATCGTTAAAATTGTTTAAAATAATACGACATTTAAATAAATAGTAATATACGGAAATGGTGTGCCTGTGCATAAGGTGACGTGATATTAGCATACTGTAATTGGCTGGGCCTGGGCCAGTCAAATAATTGCTTAGGGCCCCATGTGGCCAGCGGGCTGCAAGTTTGACACCCTTGCTGTACACGGCTTACATATGACAGGGGCTGAACAGGATATACAGGTGACCACAGGGGTGTTACTTGACTTTGCTGACCCCTTACCCTTACTCTCCTTTTACCCTCTTAAGTCCTGCACCCTAACTATCCCCTACAAACTTAACAGTTAGCCAAACTTTGGTAAATGACAGACATCCAGATACTATAAACCACATTTTAGCTCAACTCAATCAACAATCCCAGATTTTAAAGGATCTGAGCGGTGTTGTGATCAATATGCAAATAGGTAGGGATAATTCTCCTGTAGCTATACAGGACAGCACACATGCTAAATTTTGTTCAGACTGCAAGTTGGCCACCCAGGTACAGCCGCACCTTAGCATTTCTGCTGACAATTATGATCAGGGTGATAGTGTTCTGCTCATTTCAGGTGGGAACCAACTGGCCAAAGGGCAAAACTTTAATGCAAACCCATTAGATTTACAGAGGCAGAATGGTGTGTGAGAGCCATTATTCTCTTATGCAATGAAGAAAATGGCTCACAGGCAAGGTCAATTTATTTTCAGGGTCTAGGTATAAAGGGAGAGCTGTTTTTTGACAAAATAGAACAATGTTTCCTTGAAATGTTTAGTAAGCATTTGCATACGGATGAAGCTGAACAAATGTTTTTTTCATGCACATAACATAAAGATGAGTTACTAGCAGCATCTTCAATGAGGCTGTGTGGGATGGTAGAGCCATTGCATAAGAAATTCTCCAATTACAAAGATGTGTATGAAAACTTCATATTGACTCAATTCAGAAAGGGTATGTTATATAGTTTAAAATTAGAGTTCACTAAGTCAGGAATTAGCTCATTTGAGTCAGTGGCTTTTGCAATTAGGATGGGGGCCACATTTCATATATGCCAACCAAAGGGCATACATGTAAATGTGTTATCTGACAATACTGTTAATAAAACATATGTCAGTGTACAGAACACAAATAGTGCTGATCATGATCTAATTAGTAAGTCCAGTGAGCCCACTCCCTTAGTACACAGCACTTGTGGGGCCCTGGTCACACAAGGTGGTTTTGTAACAAAATCACCCAACAACAATGATGGTCAGCCTTCATTAAACTGTTGAGGTCTATTTATAAAAAGCCTAGGAGGAATAGAGCAGAGAGCCAGTGGTAAGGGAAGCACAATGAGATCATCCCCAACAAAAGTTATACCACTCTTCAAGACAGGTGACAACCTTCTAGAAATAAGTATCACTCCTCCTGGATATGTTACTTCTGTAACATCAAGGGTCACAGTCAACCAATAAGCCATATTTTAGAAATCAAAACAATCATTTTCCTTTGACTAAACCCAACTCAAATCCAATTTGCTCTAGGAGTCAGGTACACACCCCTAGAAGTCCACCTACTTGGGTAAATCTTTATCCGGTCAGGCAGATCAAAAATGCTAGATCCACAGTGACAAATCAGTAGTGGATTTCACCTCCCCTAAAAATTATGAGGTTTTAAGTGATTACAATGATGAATTTTTAAACTCACCAGCTAACAGTAAGGAAGAGGATAATAAGGTGAGGCCAAAACATTATAAAAATAACAGAGAAAGGAAAAATAAGGGAGTATCAAAAGAGCAAATGGCTAAAGGACAGGTGAAATCAATTACCACATGCCAAGCTGGTAAGCATGTACATTCTGGAAAAAGCAAACCAACATATAAAACTGGCAACTCTAGCTCACCACATCCCTACCTAAGAAAAATTATAATAGCTGTAGACATTGATCCTTTATGCATAATAAACCCACAATAGTTATACAAATTTTTGGTAGGAAATTTAGGGCCATTGTTGATATGGGAGACAAATACACTCTGCTGTATGACAGATGTGTATGCCACCCAGATATTACTCAACCCTTCTCTCAGATCACCTTACTGACACCTTTAAATGGACAGTCAGTTCAGGGATACAGATATGTTGTGAAAATGACTTTGTGCAATGTTCATTTCCTCAAAGAGGTTTGCCTAGCAAATTTACAGACTGATGATACTTTCCAGTGATATTGGGCTATGATATGTTCTGTAGCCACCTTGCTAGTATAAACACTATTCAAGGCAATATACAGTTCACTGTTGAAACAAGTGAAGCATGGTGTAATTTCACAACATTTTCAAAAACTAGATCTTCATTTAATTCTTTAGACAAAACTTTATAATAAAACTTCCTACATACAATGGTACAATGGTATAATTACCATTAGCTTTGTCCACTGTATGTAAGAAGTTTTATTACAGTGGACAAAATTATACCATTGTATGTAAAAAAAATTTATTATAAAGTTTTATCTAAATAATTTAATGAAGATTTAGTTTTTGAAAATGCTGATATGAGTATTAAAGAGATTAAAAATAAGTGTTGTAAGTTTAGTAGTTTGATGGGAATTGGATATAATGACAAATTAGGCCTACCTTCATACCATATGATAGTAAAATTCCATAAGCAGCCATTAAGTTTCAGATTCATTACAAAATGTAAATTAATTGTTTTCAATGAATTAGACTCTATTATTAATTATTTATTAATTTTGTTTTGAATAAATTAAAATTTAATAGAGACAATACAAATTTTTGAGTCATTAATTCAAACAATGATACCATTGATTTAATTAACAAAAGTTTTGAAAATAGACTTAATTTTGAGATAGAGACAATTACCAGCTTCAATTTAGAAAACTCTATACTAATTTACCACATAATCTTATTTTAATAGCAATTTTAATATTTTTTAAAAAAAATTTGCCATTAGGCCTTAAGTTTAAATTATGTAATTTTAACTATAATTTTAGCTTACATCAAATTAATGAAATTTTTTAATTCTGCCTTAAAGTGGTTTATCAATGCCTATTTCAACTTTATTGGTTTATGTGTATTTTTGTAAAAAAAAAATATTGTTTAATTAATTAATTTGTTATATTCGGTCCATAGACTTTTATGCCCATATGTAGCAAATTATCAACCATTTATATGATGAATCTTGGTAAAAAAAATTGTGCCGATTCCAGTAATAGTTTTTGTGGTTGACTTGTTGTCAGACCAGAATATGAGAGTCTAGAACCAGGATCCAATAAAAGTGACATTTTAGTAATAGATAGCAGCTTTTACTTACTTATTTTATTATTTACAGTCTTAACCTTTTCCTTATCCGGAACCATAACTCCTACTATATATTAAACCTACTATGCCCCAACCCTATGATAATGAAGGGGTGAAATAATAATTTTTTGATCGATTTTGATAATTTTAAGCTATTTCCACCAAATATTTGGTGTATATGACAACTATATGTGCAGATGTTAAAATGTGTTAATTGTCACTTATTGTATCCCTTTTCTAACGTTTCCTACCAGACATAAATAGGGGCCAACTCCTTTACAGACCAATCAGAATGTAGATCAGTGATTCAAAGCTTTATTTATTATTTTTTATTTGCAGTCAGACTTTGGAAATAATAGTAAACATTTTGTTCTCATCCTGTAAAGTTAGTAATGTACAAAAGCCTTCTGGTGTTTTCTTTTTCTTAAAATTGATTTCAACTTCAGTCCCAAGAATTATCTCAAAATTTTATGGATTTCTAGGCAATAGATCTGGAGCAGCACTCCATGGGGTGAAGGTCTTGCTTGAATTAAAATAAATAAATAAATAAAATTGATGCAAAGAAAGTAACCTTTTCACTGTTCTTTTTTTATTCAAAACATTAAGTAATAACATTGGTTGGCTATAACATTATTTCTGCTCTGTGGCTCCATGGTCTAGCATGATAGCATCTTGATCCCAGATATGTATTTCCCCACAGCAAGATTTTATCCTTTGGCTACATCAAATTTACGTCAGCTTGTGGGTTTTATATTTTTTAAACAACTTAGAAACTTGCAAATTTTTATGTTTCAGTACAAATTGATTAATTAAACAAATATTTTTAAGTAAAACTAAACATAAATCAATTAAAAAAAAACATTGATAAACCACTTTAATAATAATAATAATAATATCTATATCTTTAATATATTTAAAGACAATGCAAAGGCATTCCACAAGGGGTCAATTTTGGAGCAGGGATGGCTAATTTGTTTCTATACCGGTACTACTATGAAAATAAATTTTGGAAAAAGCAGATCAAACTGTGTTTGAAAAGAGGTACATAGATGATGTTGTATTTTTTAATTCCTGCCATCTTGGCTTTGATTTAGACATTTATCCTAAAGAGTTAAATATAAAAAGAGTAGGACTTGATAATAAAAAAAGCATTTTTTTCTGGATTTAAATATAGATTTAGTTAACAAAACAATAAGTAAATATGATAAAGGAAGGGATTATAAATTTAATGTAATTAGCTTACCACATAAATATAGTAACATTTCAACAAATATAGTTAAAAGCATCTTTATTAGCCAAATTTTAAGACATTAACATTTGTAATAAGGGGGAAGATTTCATTTTTAATTTGACTGTTTTGATTAAAACACTTATGGATAATGGCTATTCAGTTTAATTTCTAAATTACATTTATAATAATAATTCATATAAATTTTCCATTTGCTAAATAATTATAAACAGTAATTTTCTCTTATCCTTTTGATTTTCAATTTTTAGGTTTTAGTTGTAAAAAAAAGGGAATTTAAATACAACATTTATTATTTTGTCTTGGGGAAATAGTAAAGTTTAAATTTTTTAATTTTAACTTTGGGATTTGTACATTTTTCTAGTTTTGGTTCTTTAAGTAGAATTTATTTGGTTACAGTTAATTTTTATCATCTGTTTAATTTTGCTTTTAATTGTAATTATTTAAGATTCATTACAAATCAATTAA
>PXIH01S0014852.1:19475-32531 GCA_003024985.2 Euperipatoides rowelli
AAAATACTACAAAACCACTTATTTGTTTTCATTCCATTTATTCATGAATTCAAATATTAATCTATCCATCGACATTATTGATAACATTGAAATTATCTTAACCTCTATATTTTGTAACTTAGTCACAACCATAATATCAACTAATCAATTTATCATTTATTATCCATTATTCTCTCTAAAAAATCCGGCATTGGCTTTTGCCGGTCTTCTGGTGCTAAGCGATCTGACTTTGACCGCTTGACTATTATAGGCCCACATACCTTATTATTCTCGTAATTCACCAAATTTATTTCATCTCCAATTAAAAATTCATTCCAGGATGTATGCAAGCCTCTGATATCTTTCCATTTCTTTAAGTCATCCACCTATTGCATCTGATATCAAGGAATTAATCATCTAACCACATATCCAAGCAAGCATACCGTTATACATTCTTGTGCTATTGTAAATCCCTACATTACTTTTCCCTCTATCTCCTTACTTCTATCCATTCCTGTATACATTAATTTCACATGTCTGCTTACTTGCATCTCAAAAACAATGATAATTAACAAATTTAATGGTGACAATGTTTATTGGAAAATAATTATAATCAATAAGAACATATGATTAATAGGTATTAAAATATAGCTAAATAATAAATAACACAACCTAACCTTTAATTTTTTTAATTGCTAGCTGGTGGATGTATAATCTGGTGTAATTCAAATACAACTGAAGTGAAAACTTTGCAAATAGCATTACCTGATGGAACTAATTGTCAATTCAACCAACAGAGGTCAACTTATTGTTTAAACGGGACATGTCAGGTAAAGTGGATTTTATTATATTTTTTTTTTATTATTAATTATGTGCTTTTTTTTTTCTGGTTTTAAAATAATGTGGAATTAAAAAAAATATTTCATGATGACTTCATAATGTTTTTCTTAGAAGAAAAATTGACAATGTTTCTCAATCTAGTTTAATTGCCACAATGTTTCTCAATCTAGTTTAATTGCCAAGTGATATTATATTAATGTTATATATTAGGGTTTTCAACACTCTGTATACTGTATATATTCGAATATACCCTGAGGACTATAATATTCTCCTGGGTGTATGGAATATAAGACATAGATTGCTGAATATTCTAATGATATTATTCCTCAGAGCTAATGTGAATATAGGTAATAACTAGCTTCTGAAAACACTAACTTTATAATTCCTCAGGGTGTATCTAAATATAAGATCTAGGGTCTTGAAAATNCTAATGCTATTACTCCTTAGGGAACATCCAAATATAATGTCTAGAGTGTTGATAACCCTAATGATATTATTCCTCAGGGTGTATCCGAATAGGATACCAATAGTGTTCAATACCCTAATGATAGTATTCCTAATGACATATTCCAAATAAAAGATCTAGAATGTTAACCCTGCGGGGCTAGTGGAGTCAGTGAAGTTCTCTGACTAGGGGCTACAGCAACCAAGCTGGTTGCTGGTGTCTAATCCGATGAGTACCCTCCTTGGATTAGACTATGTTTACAACACGTTTTTTTCACTGTTTATTCAGTTTGTATATAGTTGTACACAGAAAGAAAACCCATGTTTTTTTTTTTTTTTAAATATCTAGAATGTTGAAAATTCTGATATTATTATTCATGGCATATCTATAGTTTTATTTATCAAATTAGAGTTTTAGGGGTTCCACAATGTCCTATAAAGAATTTAAAATATCAAGTACATTTGTGAAGACAATGGCTGGATTGTTAGCATACTTGATACCCACCCCACTGTTTGACTATTTCTGAGCTGTGCGGCTAAGTCTATATTTTGCTAATCAGACTGTAGGAGCTAAATTGATCCTGAGAACTTTGATGAATAGTACTCTTATCTTTTCACCAGGATTCAGAGGATTCTTGGGGAGAGCTAGTCAAATTTTAATCCCACTGATCTGGGAAAATACAGCAAATAGAAAACAAGTAGCTAAGTTATTTCACCATTTAGCACATGCTTTATCCTTTATCTCTGAATCATGGCCAAATTGTGTACTAGTTTCTATTGAGATGTTGGCAGCCTCATATTGGTTGAAGTAAGCAGATATTCTTCTCTAGGTTTGGTGCCTTAAAGCTAAGATTTTTATCTAGATTGTGCAGAGAACAAAACATATAAATTTTTCATCAATGTCCTCAATTTTTTTTTCTTCTGTCAGAATATATTGATTTTTATATTTTTTATGTTATGTTTTGTGCAGGATCAACAAGCAGATTTTCTAGATGTTTTTTTTTTTTAATATACAATCTGTTTGTTTCTTTCAAGAGGTTGGTTACCATAAGATGTAATTGTGGTTATTACAGACCATTGTTTATTTTTAATAACTTATAATATGGATAATGAAGACAATCAATATTACCTTAAATGATTTTCCTTTTCAAATCTAATACAGAAAAAAAAAATGTCTGAAAATTTATTCCCAATCGCTTTGGCTAGGAATTGATCTTGAATTTGTCTGAACTCTGGTAATCCAAAGTCTCAGGGGTGACATGACTTGGTTGTCTCTATCAGAACCAAGTTAATTTAGTGCTTGCTATGATGTGTGAAATAAGTTGGAAAGTTATGTGCGTGTGTGGGTGGGTGGGGAGGAGGGATAAACTCATGGTTTGTGGGGAAAATTGTTAGTAAGTTTTATTTCTTTTTAAATTCGATAATATATTATAGCTTGATCATTCTTTATCAATTTATTAGACAGCGAAAGGTATAGCCTCAATATTACTGTATGAATATTGTTCTCCCCATAGAAATACAAGATCTTCAAGTTTCCATCTGCATGCAAAGTACTTTAACAGCACANGCTCGAAAAAAAAAATAACTACAACCATGATATCAGTATCCTTGCCATTATCTAATTGTTTTTCTTGAAACTATAGCCTGATTTTTCAATCATTGCTAACATAACTAATGATCAAAACTATTTTTTTATGAATAATTTAAATTTTTCTGTTTTAATTATGTTTTTGCAGTTCTTTGATTACTGGGTGGTTTCTCATTTTACATTCTTATTTTATTTTGTCCTATTACTATGAGGCTTAATGGTCGTTTTAGGTCTAGAGATTCTGGATATTTCAAACCATTAGTAAGCCATAATTTAAATCACATAATGGAGTATGTTTATTACATTCATTTCAAGGTGAAACTGTAGAATTCCTCAACACTGGAAATTCTATGAAGCTCTATTTACAGTTTTATAAGCCTCTTAGTAATAAATTAATTGATAATTTATTACTAAGAGGCTTATATACTGTAAATAAAGCCTCATAGCACACACCTATGATTTGATAACACTACCAATGTATAAGTACATACTCATCAGCTAACAATTGGTTTGCTATGAGAAGTATCATACACAGTCAATTGTTTAAATTGCTAAATTATAAAATGATGCCATATTTTGACATTATTATAAACTAGAGTTGTATAATATTATTCCCTCAGACTAGATAGATAAACTAAAATTTTCTAATGATATTCATTGCCATTAGTATATTAGTAAGGAAACACTTATATAAGTAATATTTTTTAGAACCTAAATAATATTTTGGATAGTTAAGTTTTTAATAGATCACTTGATTTATTGTACTCATATTGCACACTTGGGAGGGATATTGTAGAAGTTACAGTAGCCTATATTCGTGATGGGAGATTGTCTGTATTTGGCCACACAAGAAAGGTAAGCACTAAGCAAGTTTAAATGTTTTAAAATTCCTGATTTTTAGAAAAAGTCTTAATTTTCTGGAAGATGAAGGCGTTGTGGCTAGTGGCGTAGGGGGACTTGAATTTTGATGAAATTTTAGCTTGAATAAACCAGCAAATAGTTTGATTAATATTACCAATCATTTTTTTTTACATTCACAAGATTGTCTGTCTTTGTCCAAGTTAGAGATGTAAGCAAGTTGAAATGTTTTAAAATTACAGATTTTTAGAAAAAAAACTTTATTGCAATTCACTTCAGATATTTTTGTTGAAGGAAGCATTTGTTTGTGTTTCTTCAGAATCCACTATAAACCAGCAAATAGTTTGATTCAGTAACGAGATAACGTTCAGGGGCATGTTAGATCGGCAAGAAAATTTAAATGTTTTTTAAAAAAAATATATTTTTCAAATTGAAGGGAAATTAAACAAATATCTTTAGTCATTATTTTATTATAAAAGCAAATTATTTGAGAAAATTGGCTTGGACGAATTCTATTTCTAATTTATGATAATATAATGAAAAAGTTCCTTATCCTGCAGTTACACCCATTTTAATTTTATCACTTCTGTCGCTCATTTCATTCTTAAATTGTGAAATTAAAATCTATAACCGTGTCCAATTTTTTTTTTTTTTTTTTACATAGTTTTCAAAAATAATCCTATAAATAACCCATCTTCTGTGGAATTGGTTTTATTCCTTTTATTATTGAATAAAGCCAATTTTGGGGTTCAATATAATCCACCATCTGTCCGAGTTCACTCAATTCAGTTTTGTACCTAAGCCTCCTGACATTTCATCCTTTGGGATACTACACATTTCAATGATTCTACAGAGATATAAATCTTTTAACCGATTATGACGATTAAGAAATTTGATATGTTCATAAGTATGCTCAAAAGTAAATGATTAGAAAAACAAAACAAACAGTATTTATTATCAGTTGTCTCTTGCTAAAAGATCAATGTTAAATGACATCATAATGAAACCTATTGAATGAAAATCACTAGTTCTATTGATCTAGTTACAAGAATCAAACACTTGAACTTCAACAATGATTCGTTCAGTATCACTTTAACACGTCCAACAGAATACTAATATCATTATATATTAGCCTAAACTAATGCTAAGAGGCCTATAATAAGCGAATATAGCCAGCCGAATATAGAATATAGCCGATTAACATCTTAACAAATAATCGTTTGTGTTTAATACTGCAGTTTCGCCTAAATGCATTTTGCCTTTTCCCCCCTTTGAAATCCTATTTTCCCTTTT
Organism: Euperipatoides rowelli; assembly: GCA_003024985.2. Taxonomy (NCBI): domain Eukaryota; kingdom Metazoa; phylum Onychophora; class Udeonychophora; order Euonychophora; family Peripatopsidae; genus Euperipatoides; species Euperipatoides rowelli. Next base: position 24,478 of record PXIH01S0014852.1, read on the forward strand.
GTAGTTAGTTGAATTGTGTCCTAAACTTTGTTCCACATTTCAGAAAACCACAAACGATTATCTGTAAAGATTTTGATAGGCTATATTCGCTTATTACAAGCCTCTTAGCAATTGCTGAGAGGCCTATAATAAGTACAGCCTATCAACATCTGGTACAAATAACCTGAGGCACAAGGTTACAAGGCCAAACACACATAAGCATACCTTTTGGCTGTGAATATGTTCGCTTTGACGAGCATATTGTATTGTGACTTTCTTAATACTGATCAGTACCTATTACATTACATTAATGATGCCATTGTATGACTTGTATTATGCACTTGTTTGTACAATGAATGAAGAAACCAACCAAAGTGCTTTAATATTTTTTTTTAAATAAATTTTCCCTCCAAAAGGAGAAGAAATACATTTTTTTTCTATTACTTAATTATAAATTCATTAAATATTACATGAAAAACAGGTTCCTTTGATCTTAATAAGGTGAGCTACTTGGAAAAATCCAAAGGAGCTGTTACAGCTAGGGGAAAAAAATCTTCCATAAAAGCCCTAGCTGGGATCGTACCTGTAACCCCCAGCATTTGCCTTTAATTTAGAAAGTCAAGTGATAATACCACTTGACCACGAAACTGAAACAAAAGTACTTTAATACTTTAAAATAAATTAACATTAATTGTGAAGCATGAGGTAGAAGGTGAGAGGAAAATGGTATTTTAATATTGTTAGTATTTATACTTATATTATATGAAACAACCCACACACACACAGAGACCATCTACTTTATTATAAATAGCTTTGTTTAATTTTTTTAGATATATTTCTACATTAAGTGAATAAATTACACTTAATATTTATTCTATATTTTCGTTTACTTTATTTTTATATAGGAATTTGGATGTGATGGAATTGTTTTCCCTAACTCAAATTGTCCAAATGGAAGTAAGTTTATCAAATTATACTTTGTTTTACATTGAAATACTAAAATAACATTTATTCTTTATCCTGGCTCAATGGCATGAGGCAATGAGTGTGTCACGGAACCACCCATTGAAAAATTTCCTAGGATCAGGGAAAAATTATTTCTAAACCCTTGATTCGCTCTCTATGCGAGTATCTCTGGGTAGAAGAGCGAATCAGGGGTTTAGAAATCATTTTTCCCTGATCCTAGTAAATTTTTCAAGTAATTTGGCACCATTAGAGGATCCAAATACTAGAATCTAAATACTGATACAGATTAAGGGCTCAAGTATGTCCGTTAAAAAATATGTATTTAAAAATACTTGAAATAGAATTTATATGATAGTTAATTTCACTCTCTATGAGAGTTAATTAATTTTAATAATAATAATAAAAATATTCATAGTTATTGCAAATAAATTCCAAAAAGAAAATTAAACCTGGGAACTGCAAGACCTACCCAAATTGCCAAAGCTATACCATGCACATTGCACATGGGTCTTCCGAGTTAAAACAAACCCAGATGAAGTATCTACAAGTACATGGCTGGACTTGTTGTTAAAGGATTTAGTCAGTGCAATGGGATTGATTATGATCAAACATTTAGCCCAGTAGCGAAACTAGGTACAATTCATTCAGTACTAAGCATTGCTGCAAGTGAAAGAATGCATTTAACACAGTTTGACGTGTCAATGGCTTTTCTTTATGGAGAAGAAGAGACAATTTTTATGCAACAACCACAATGATTATCAGTGAAACAAAATTGGTATGTAAACTCAAACGAAGCTTATATAGCTTAAAACAAGCCCCAAGATGTTGGAATAAGCGATTTTAGAGGCTTTCTACTAAAACTAGGCTTCAAAGTTAGTGGAGCTGACACATGTCTTTATATCAGAGAAAAAGGTGATAAGAAACGTATAGTTGCACAATATGTTGATGACAGATTAGTCAAGTCAACTGATCAAAAATAATCTGAAATCTTCATTATAGATCTGAAGACATAATTTAAAATTACTGTAAAACCAGCATCATACTACTTAGGCCTTGAAATCAACTACTGTGATGATGGTGCAATTAGAATTCACCAACAAACATATGCAAAGAAAATACTTGAACGCTTCAATCTCACAGAAAGTAGACCTGTCTCAACCCCAATGCCATGGTTACCCATACAGACAAGCAGTCAGAGCACTAATGTACCTAATGGTGGGGACAAGACCAGACTTAGCCTATAGTGTTGGCTTTTTATCAAGGTCATTAGAAAATCCCACAACCAAAGATTAGTTAAAGTAAAAAGAGTATTTCACTACACACCAAGAACAACCAAACTTAGCATAACATATCGACCAAATCTAGAGAATACACTCCAATGTTACAGCAATGCAGATTATGCAGCAAAACTGGACGTTCAACATTAGGTACAATCGTAACATAATTATGCAGGCAGTGCTATCTCATGGCTAAGTCAGAAACAACAGATGGTAGCTACATAAACTACAGAAGCTGAAATCATTGCATCAATTGAGGCAACAAAGGGAATTATCTGGTTAAATAAACTTTTTAAAAGCATTACAAAAGGCACACCAACTCTCAAGATAGATAATCAAGCAGCAGTAAATTTATCACAAAACCCAGAATTCCACCGTGGCAACAAGCACATCCAAATTAAGCATTTCTTTATTTGAGAAAAGGTGATCCACTGAGAAATCTTAGTTCAACAAATCCTCACTGCAGAACAAGTTGCAGATATTATGACAAAGCCCCTAGCAAAAATATGTTTGCTAATCTTCTGTAATCAAATGAGACTATCACAATAACTTATTAATCTATTTAACAGGGGGGAAAGTATTGAACTTTAAATATGCAGTATTTAGATTGTTACTGTTAATTAATTAATGGAGTTTTAAGTCTATTGTTACAGATAGCTTGTTCTAAAGAGTTTCAACAGTGATTGTATAGTAATGAACAAGTTAGTAGTAAGTTTTATATATGTCTGCGTAGATATTCAGTTTAGATAAATAAATCTCTTACCTTTTCTTTCCCTTTATTTAACAGTTATTATTAAACTTATAACTACATAATATTTACAATAATTACATATAGATGAGTTATTACAGACCCATGTATAAAAACATGTATAACTGTGATTTTAATGTAATAATTGAAACTCTGGGGATTCCAGATTATATTGAAGATATGAACAGCAAAATATGACATTAAAATAACAAAATAATGATATTGGTATTGGCCGATATTAGGTGTCAATCAACTAGTGCCCACAATTGGCACATATGTTCAGTGTAAAAAGATTTGTTTTAGGAAATGTACACAATGTTTGTTTATCTGTCTTTAAAAGCCTTGGTCAACTGTCCATTTTTTCATTTTACCCACTTAGTTGGCAGGAATTGGATCAGGAGCAGCTGATTGAGCCCCAGAAACTATGGAAATAAAGTATGTGCCTTCCTATTATACAGTTAGTTGGAATCTGCTGAGCTCGTTGCTCCATGAAAGGGTTGTTAAAGGCTGTTCCAGCTTTTCTGGAAATATTTTAATTTATGACAAAGTGCATTCTTCCACGCTGGAATTTCAAAGGGAAAATAACTAAAGTGTTAAATGTGGCCTGTCTAGCATCCCATAAAAAAAATTTCATTGGCCAACGTCAAGTTTTTCTTGCTGTTATGTAGATAAGACAGAGCTGATCAAAAGTGCCAACTCCATCTTTGGTTTCATTATAGAAGTGAAACACTTAACCCACCATCATCAAATAATAATTTATTCATTTCTGCCTCCTTATTGCATGTTTCCTAGCTATTTTCAATACATACGAAAACAAATTATCATCGGTTTCTAATGGTTAACATCAAGATGGGGTCTCTTGGACATGGTGCCATCAATCGTTGAAAAACTGAAAAAGCTTCTAACATTTTTTTTTCTTGACCAATTACAGTACAGTAAAATATAAATTTACATGTAAGTTCTAAAATAAAATAAAATTTATTTTTTGAGTAATCAAATAAATCAATATCGCTGGGGTCTCTGAGATCCCACCTATACATTCCAGATTTAAGAAAATTTCAAAATATCTTTCACTCAATAAACAACATCAGTCAATTAAAATTATATAAAATTTATGAAGATCAATAAGAGTTTAATATTACAAATCCAATTAAATTAAAAACAGTACATACAAGCAACTACTTCCCCAAAAAATCAAAAATTTAGGCAAGTGAACAAAAAAAAAAGAAATACCAGTATTTTACTGATTCTAGAGTTTTGCTTCTTTTAAGCACATTATGTTCATTGTTTTGAATTTCTAACAACTTCTTTTCAAGATCAAAGTAAATTATAACTTTCTCCTGATTAGTAATGTCCAATGATTTTATAATAATTATTTTTTAAAGAAATATTTTGTATAGAATTTGGTGAATAACGTTTTGATATTACAAAACTTTAATACCCAATATAAATGTCTATTTAAAATTGACTATGTGTTCAAAATGTTAATCTAAGGGGAATTAGTGTAAAAATTATATAGTCATGTTCACTATGTTTGGATTTTAACTCTCATTGGATTTTTTTGGAGAATATGAAAACTATACATTTTTGGAAACCTTTTAATATCAGCCAGCAGAAAAAAAGTGTTTCCATTTGCCTCGATTCCAAGAGGCCGCCATCTTTGATTTTAAAAATGGCTGCCATAAAAAAGGTTTTTGCCAATATCTTGACTTCTAAATAACCTACAGTTTTTATTTTGATGGCTAAATAACCAATTTCAGGGCCAAAAAATCCAATGGTATCAAAATAAATAATCTGGATTCAACCGCAAAATTATTTGACAGAAATTTTTCATTTTATTAAATGTTTTACAAGTGATTAGACATAAACGTTCAACTAAGTTAGTGTCCATTATGTTATGTTATGAATTAACACATTAAGAACCAATATGTACCTCATGACAGAAATGTTTTAAATATTTTAGGCAAAAGGGAGCCTTTACATATCGTCACAATCATCATCATCATCTGTTTCATAATTGTTCTGTGTGTCCTCATCATTCTGACACGCACTACCACACTGGCAAAGATCAGTGCAGGATAAGTTCTTTGTTCTGCAAGAACATCTGGCAGAATAACTTTTTTTTTTAAATTGACAGCTAACCATACAATGATGGCCTTTGGAGCTGGAAGGGCGTCTGTCATAGTTGGTGTCAGCTGGCCATTAGGCTCCTTGTGATAACCATTCTGCAGGGATCCAACCAAGGATCCTGCAGAACAATGCTGGCCTGACCCTACACTCTTGCTTGGATATGGACTCTCAGGACATGTAGTCTCAAAGCTGCAAAAATAGGAAATAGCTTTTTACTTGCAGCCATATGCTTGCAGAAGAGATGCAATCACAGTTTGGAGATGGTCTTAATGTTGATGCCATTGAGAAATTAGGCTGCACAGACAAAGCTAGCCAGAGTGGCCAACATAGTTTGGGTCACTTCTGCCTCTGTTGAAAGCATCTGCAGAGAACTGTTAATATCTTTATGTGCCTTCATGTAGACTTGCAGCCAGGTTGCTTTGCCTATATGAAAGAACCTTCCAGTGTTGTCAGCGCCAGTGAAGGCATGGAAGGCTGGCAAAGCCTTTGTTATTTATGCCCCTATGGCTCTCCATATTAGTTCTATCCTCATAACCCCAGAGGCATAGAAATTGATGTATTCATAAGCAAGAGGTCATAGTTTGCTATGACTAGGGTCTGTATTTGCCTGGACACATCTATATTTTAAGCTTTAAACTAGCATCCAGGATTATTTTTGCAAAAGTGATTAAATGTCTTAGTTTTACATGTCAGTGAAGTTTTCGAACATAACCTTCCAAAATACAAATTAATTAAAAAAAATCCTTTCTGATAAAATAAATAGATCTTTAATCATTGTCCTTTCTTTTAATTTTTTTCTGGCACCCCTAATGATAAACAATCATGAAATCATTTTACTTCAAATTACAACCAAATAATGGCTTTAGTGCTCTATATACTGGTAATTAATCAATCGTCAAAGTTAACATTTGACACTCCCCTTTTTCTTTAATTTTGAAATATCACTACAACTAATGATGAAATATATTCCTTTGACTTTGACTAACAACAGCATAATGGGTAAACGTTTTGTATTTGTAATTTTATTTAGAATATATAGTATAATAGCACAATAATAATGTGAACTTTATGAATAAAATTTTTAATTTTTTTCTTTGAGTTGATTATTTTTCAACAAAGGCTGTTTAAATTAGAAATCAGATAACTATTGTATAACTACAGTAATTATTTTATTTACGTTTCTGTAACATTATTAGTTATTTGTAGGATTCTTTTGAAAAAGAATGAAATTTCTATTTTTATATTTAAATATCCTACCAAAGTTTTATGTAAACAAAATTGAACAGCTAGCCTACATAAAATGCAATGTAATAGCAATGAACAAAAATGATTTGGCAGAAGGCTTAGTAGTATAGGCTAATTAGTATTTTTAAATTATGTGTCTATAGATGACTGTATTGTTGTAGCTAGATAATTTTATTTTGAAGGATGTGAAATGAAAAATTTCCCATCTCTAACTCCTCACATTCTCTACTCGCTTGGATTATTCAGTCAAATTGGAGGAAAATCCCTCCCCACTTCTCTTAGTGGTAGTTTAGCTGTCAAAATAAAAGTTGTAGGTTATTTAGAAGCTGAGATATTGGCAAAAACCTTTTTTTTTTATGGCAGCCATTTTTTTAAATCCAAGATGGCAGCCATTTAGGAATCGAGCAAATAGAAACATTGTTTTTCTGATTGCTAATATTATAAGGTTTCTAAAAATGTATAGTTTTCAAACTATCCACATAATTCCAAAAAAATTACACAGTGGACCTGACTAATGCTGTATACAATCTATTGTAAGTGTCAAAAGTAAATGTATAGGCTTGATACATGATAATATGATGCCGCCACAATATCACTTTATACATAAAGTTTTGAAAAATATGTTCTTCAATACCATGACATGATCTGAGAGGTATAAAGGCAAAACTTTATAGATGACAGAATTTTCTTATTCCTGCTGATATGAGGAAATAATCTAATGTGTTTGATGAATTTTGGAGAAATGGGTGGGTTATGTGTATTATGCACATTTCCCTCATCCACAAGTGGGAGATCTTTCACATACAATTTACCCCATTTGCATTTTTTAAAAATCCTTATTGTTTAAGTCATCTCATATTTATCATTATGCACAATTAATAAAATTATTAGCTTTGATACTAAAATAGTTTTAACAATGACTAGTCTTGAAAGATAAAATAAAATAGAAATATTCATTGGATGAATGGATTCAGATAGTAAAACAGCTGCTATACTTTTGACATATTTCATGTGCTGATTTAAATAATACTGGTATAAAGAAGGACACAGGGACCAATTTTTTGTTGAAAAAAAATAGAAATTCTTATTACCTATAAAAGGTTGATATGATTGAATTTTCAGGCAGTATTAAACACAATAATTTGCTTCTTTAAAATGTTGAGGCACTGAATTATTTAGTTTCACAACTTTGATATGTGTGAACATGACACATGAAGAACTTTTACTGAACATTATATTTTGGCATACTTCATTGCTGATATTTACAGTATATAAGTTTGAATTATTGTTTTAACAATCAATAATTTCATGTTTAAAGTATTTTATTTAACAGCATGTGAACACTTTTTTTCCTTCATCAGATAAATAACTGACTTGGAAAAAGAAAGGGAAACAAAGGGGAAACCAATATGGTTGGCCAATTTATGTGGCTTTTTATATAATGGTATTTAATGAAATGAATTATAAAAATTAATTTAGGTGTTATTGTAAGTGTATATAACTCATAATAAAATTTTTCTTAATTTTATTTTTTATTGATATTGCCAATATCTGTCTTTGTTAAGCTTGCTTTCTTTACTTAACATAGAAATGTTTTGGCCATAACAATTTACATAAATTTTAGGAGCATGATATTCCTTTGTTGGCAAATTGATTTATTTGAAAGCTCTACTAGATTGTGTACAACTGATGTAATTTTGGCTCCCTAA
>PXIH01S0014870.1:17367-28877 GCA_003024985.2 Euperipatoides rowelli
GAAGGATTTGAAAATAGTCTATAAAAAAAAAACTGTTAAAAACAAAATCCACCACCTTGCTCTGCTAACAATTTCCACAAGGTGGCACTAAACTAGTTCAGAAGGAAAATGACTATTTATTACTGGATTTAAAATATACTGCTATCTTTTTATATACAGTTTGTTGGTCTACTATGATGTCGTTTATGTCTAAAATGCTTAGTTCTTTTGTCAGTTGTAATTACCAACAGCATAAATTCAATTATTTTTTAATGGTGTTGCTTTATTTTTTTTTTTAAACATGTTATAGTCAGAAGTTCTATTTCTATTGCATGTTGTCTTTAATGGAAGGGTTATTCCCTTCCCTATTAAAATTAAGATGGATTAAAAATAAATACAGTAAATAAAAGCTTACTTACTTCTCCAAAGGAACCTGTTCCTAGTTTACACTCAATTTTAAAACACTGGTCAAAATATAAATCTTTGCATCTTTCATTATAATGTGGACTTAATAATGCTGAAAAACTGTCAAGAAATAAATAACTTAAAAAAAATAAATGCAACTTTTAAAAGGAGGCCAAGAATTTGTCATAAATACAGCTCGAGTATAAATTTCTTAGGATTGAACAGTAATAACTGTTTCAAGATTTATCATTGCTAACAAATACGTGGTAAATGCCATTCAACTTTGGCTTTGAGAACTAGAGTTGGTGAATAAATACCAGGTATAAACTAGATCTATTCAGCTTCAAATGCCAAACCTTACAAAAAAAAAAAAAAAAACTTATAGAATGTAATTTGTAAAAATTACCAGGAATTGATAATTGGCGTCTTGCTTTAGAAAATAGTTTTATTGTATTAATATTCCAATTAAAATCTTTAAACTAACATAATTTTAAATTTCAACTGGACAATATCTAATTTTGATGACTAGTAGTAGTAGTAGAATGCCCAATTCTAAACACAATGGAAACATAGGATTTAAATTTTTTTAAGGCTAATGCACTACCTAGTTATAGATGCATTGTTAAGCATTTCTTATAGCATGAATTTTGCAGCTATTTTTATATTAGTTTAGTAGGAGTAGGTAATTATATTAGCCTATATGGTACAGTGCATAATAATTTAAACGGTAAAGCAGGTTTTTGATGAAATAAGTCCTGATATCATTACAAAAAGTTTTTGATGAGATAGCCAACTGTCATAAGAAATAAATTAAAACTTAATGCTAATACATGTGCTCATCTGTATGTACAGTAGGTAGGAGAGACGGGTTGGAATTTAGATTAATGGATAATTTGGTTATCAAAGATGATCAACATAGGGAATTGAACATTCAATTTGATTCTGATTCATCATTCTCCGCGCATACAACTTTAATGGTGAAGAGAATGAATGCAAGAATAAGAACAATTAGGAAAACCTTTAGAGTGATTGTGTACCCATGTTTAGGAAATAGATCGATATACTGTATGTACAGCCTATAATAGACTATTTCAGAATTGTTTGGCCATTAATATTTAAACACAACTCTCAACTGCTTGAATGATTTGACGCATTAAAAGATATAGCAAAACTATATACTACGATCTAAATGATATGGATTTATTTCACAAACTAATTCAATATGAATTAGGTAAAACGTCTTATTACATTTACTAGAAACATAGATAATAATAATAAAAAAACTCCCTCATCAAACACTACTACCCAACCTCAATAACAAGCTATTATTTATAAAACCAAAATTACTAACATTGAGCTATCACATGTAAAGGATCATGGGATCAATGAAAGATTTTATATAATCATTTTATATATTTTATCAGGTAGGAATGAAAATTATAGGCATAATGTCACCAGAACAAAGATCGATAAGAGGTGTCATGATATATGTCTTAAAAAGAAAAAAAAAATTCAAATCCACACTTATTTATTAAAAAAATTATCTAACATAACTAGATATATGATACATATAGATTGGAAAAGGAATCAACTAATAGAAATGTTATACTGTTTGTAACAAACAGAGGTGTTAGACAATGGAATAGAATACCATTGGAAATTAAATTTTCTAATAGTGTAAATATATTCAAGAATAAACTTGTCTAATTCTTGATCAATTGTAAAGATGTTATTGAATTGATTGTGATGACATGAATACTAATGATTTCACTAACAGCCTGAATATCTTTGATAACAATTATTGAAACATAATGAATGTGTGTGGTTGAGAACAACCGTTCGGGATGCTATTTTGAGTTATTGATGGATCATTGATTTTATTGTGATCGTGTCTTATAGAATTTATAATAAAGAAAGAGTAAAATGCTTAATAGATGGAATGGAGTTTTGGGGAAGAGAAGAGAGATGGAAAAAGAGCAGGTAGAAAAGAAAAAAAAGGTAAGTGAAATGGTAAAGAGAAGATAAAAGGGGAGGATTGGTAAAAAAAAGAGATATAAATTGTTAAAAAGCTAAATATTTGATATTGTGATATTAGATATTTAAAATTAATATTATTATATACTCTTTTTGTAAATATTTTGACAGAAATGTATTATCATTATTGCAAATAATCATTTTACATTGTATAAATTTGTATAAAAGTCCTAAGACTTAAATTACATGTATTCTAATAAATAAATTAATAATTACTGTAGCTAAACACAATGATTTATTTATGTTTATGGTACCTTTTGTACAGACTGGGCACTCTTATTAAACATTTGATGAGCAATGATTAGATTGTTGATTATAAAGTGATAATGAATGAGAAAGGCAGGGGCTTGAAAGCCACTTCTTATCAAGTGCAAAATTTTGAAGTCTGTTGTATTAATTTAGATTGTTATTTTGTTATATTCCTTATATGCTTGAATAATGTTCTAAATAAATTGGTATGGACTACAGCTATAAGGCTATCATGTCTATAGACTAGGAATCTAAACAATGTAAATATACTGTATTAGGATTTCTTCTTTTATATCCAAGCATAATGATCAGTAAAAATTGATATTACTTCTATAGATTGCAAGATTTCAGAAACAAACTAAAGTATTTAATAATATAGCAAAAAAAAAAAAATAATAATAACTGGACTGCAGGATTAATGGTCAATATTTTGGTCATCTTTTTTTAAATACATATCTAAGGTTTTATAGCTTATTATTATTTGCTTATATCTAAAAACCCATTATTATTCAAAAAATTATATTTGTTAAATTAACTAATTAAAAGGCCTAGATTAGTTAAGAGTTAGAGGTGATGTTATGTTTAGACAAAATCTTTGCTAGCCTTACTGTTTTTGATTGAGCTTTGTAGTTATAAGGAACATCAGTTACTTAGACAATAAATCCTTAATTCCAACACCAGTTAATAATTTTTTATGATAAATTAAGCATAAAAATGAATTATGACATTTTGTATCAAAATTCAGAGCAACAAAAAGCTACTTAATATTAATGATTATCTCAAATGGTAAAATATTAAAGAAAGAAAGACAGCACACTACGGTACTCTCTACATATTTCAATCTGATTAAAGAACATCTATAGTAGAAATAGTTTGAACTTTAAATGAAAGGATACAGTTATTAGTGTTACGAAAAGAAACAGCTAGAGCTCGGTTTTGATAAAGTTTATTTTGGAAAATACGGCTAATAGGTGGAGCACTTTTAACAGGAGGGCGTGGAGGGGGCTGGTCTCTAGGGGTAGCTCTAGCCTACAAATAAAAAAAAAAAGAAACTATTTAGAAAAATAAATAAAAACTATAAAATAAATAACAGTGGTCTATTTAATTTTTACAATTTAATAAAAGATCTTTGTAAATAATTTGATCATAGAAATCAAAAATCAATATTAGTTATTGGATATTAGCTAATACTATGAGATTCATAGTGTGTGTATAGTATAATTGTGTTATATAGTTCAACTTTATATAAAATGTACTGTAAATAAAGTACTGTATATACACAGTATATATAGCAACGTATATAGTATAGCAGTAGCCTATTATACTGTAACTAGCTATTTGTGTCAAATGAATTACACAAGTGTAAAGCTACTATTAAGTTCAAATTTGAAGGAATAATAATAATGAGCCCAAAAGCCAATGGGTTCAATCATGAATTAAATCTGCCCCACAGCAGATCAATACTGCATAACCTACATACTAATAAATGAGACTGTATCCTGAATGATTTTTTTTATGTATAATAGTTTCTTAGACAAGTAGCCAATTATGAATAACCTAAGGACTTGCTAAAGAGCAAAACAAATGCTGTATCACATGGTAATAAAAAGATATAAATAAATGCAAACAGTGCAGAATAACAATAAATAAGAAATCATACATAAAAGCAGAACACAATGTACAAATATAATTTTATTTAAATAAATAGCCATTTCAAATTCTTCCTGTTATTCTTAATAGGGAACTCTACAATGGGATAAAATGAATAAAATATAAAAAGAAGAGATATTAATATTAACAAATTGAAAGTAAATTCAAAATAACAAAATGTGATGTTTAAAAATATACAGAGGTGCTCATTATTTCCATGTATGTTTTTCAGACTTCTATACCTGAAAGATAAGCAGGTATTGGCATGTCTTCAAAATTTAAAGTGTAGGTGAATATAAACCAATTTAAATTGAATTAAGGTCAACAGCGTACTTATTTCTCAGGTATAGAGGGTTGAAAAGCATATATAGGTAAATAAAATATGATCATTAATTCATAATATAAACTGCAATACTGTTAGACATCATATTACCTTCATTTTTATTAAAAATAATTACTAGTATGTTAAAGTACAATGTAGGGGAACGTGTTGTACCTACTGTAGGTCCAATTTTGACATTTTGATCTTTCCTTTAGTTACCGTATGGTAGTAGCCTATATAAAAATAATCAAATATAAACTTAATGTTTTTTATTGATTCTCTATGATACTATGCATCACATATTTTTCTTGAAATTTTATATTAGNCCTATCATTGTTTATTTTTTTTAATAATAAGAAAAATAAATTTTAGAACCAAGGTTTATATACAACATGGGTGTTGTACCTTGGTCCTAGGCATGTTGTACCTTGGACCATGTAGATTTTTTAAAGAAAAACACTTTTCAAATGAAATGATAAAATTTAATTGTTGAAATAGAGTTGTAACAGGTAGGCTATAGGTAGAATCATGTATCCTAAAAGCTCATTATTTTATATAGGCTATCTATTTACATATTAACTTTAGTTCAATTTTAAATAAGAATTTATTCAACACTATAATTGGTTAAATCAATTCCAAATGATAACTTTGAAGCTGATTCACTAGTGATGGAAGTTGAATATCTTATCTTTGTTCAATTTATAGTTGGAGTCGTACGCTTATACTGTATATATTTTTGGGAGTTTGAACTCTTATGGTGTTTTACTTCCAAGTTATCATCATAAACAGCTATGATTTCAGCTATAAAGAATTTTATATACGGTAAACTCCATTTTCAATTTTTTCATTATCTGGATCATACAAGTCTGTAAAATCTTCAGAAAGACCAGAATAAATCCCCAATTCTGCTATCTCAGACTCAGATTAGTATACGGTTAAAAAAGATTGCAAAACAATAATGCTGTCAATTTAATAAGAAAACCTGTTTAACATGTCGGTAATTGCGAGGTCCAAGGTAGCCAACAACACTTGGTGACTTACAAAAAAATGGCTTCCCAGCATTTTCAAGTTAGACTTATTTTGATTTGAAACTTCTGTTGACAATGCAGAATCAATACTCTTTCAAGCATAACTTTGATATAGCAACAAATAATTGACAAGAAGATATAATGAAAAGTTATAACTAAAAAAAAAATAATTTTGGTGATCAATCCCTTATTTTATAAATATCTGCAGTTCCAATAGACAAGTATCATATAAACAAAATTCATTGTGACCCCTAGTCAGTCACACATAACTTAACTACATTCATTAATTTTACTTAAATACATTAGGTGGGACTAAGATCAGCGTAGGTCCAAGGTACAACACTTTCCCCTACTATAAAAGATAAAGAAATATACATTAAAAAAAAAACAACTTATTTACATAAATTGCTGGAAACCAAAGAAAAGATGAAAGGTAAGAGTACCTCTCAATACCTTACATTAATTTCAAAATTATAATAAAATAACAACACTTTTTAATTACAAAAAAAAATCACAGGACCAATTTTTTTTTTTTTTTTACCAACAATCAATAAATTTAACTCTTAGCCTACAAACAAATTCTACATTATTAATCTTTACTTAAAGGAAAAGAACCCAGACACAGCTTAGAAGCATAACATACCAATAGTTTAGAATGACGATACTGGTTATTGATTAGCTATGAGGGTTAGTGGTGATGATGGAAGATTAGTAAAGATTAGCTAGGAGAATGAAGCAAAAAGAAGTCAAATTATAAGGAAGGCCTTGTTTTCCTCTTTGGGCTATTCCAGTTTTGTAGTCTTTTGCGCTGAAAAATATCAGAAAAAAGATATACGGCAAAGAACAAGATTGCAATATGGAACACAAAGCAAAAAAAAAAAAAAAAGATCTAGTCTAATACATTAAAGCATGCATTACTAAACAGCCAAGTGTTTTAAGATAGGCTAGCCAAAATAAATCATTCCAGTGTTAAAGTTCTAATAGAATTACAGAATGTACTGCAGTATTACAATGTAGCCTAGCAGCACAATGATCACTCCACAGGGCACTTATCCTTCTAGTAGACAAGTAGCTAATTTTTTTCTAAAACTTCACATAGTTATTTCAAGGTCAATAAAAAATTATTATCAAGTGATCCTCCAACAGATATTTCAGTTCATAAAACAATTCAATTGTAATTAGAACAGACGTCCAATCTACAGATCTTGCTTTTATGTGAGCGCTGATCACTTTACATTATTTCAATTACAAATATTTGCCATATTACTAGTGGCCTGGTGCTAATTACAACTTAAAAATAAATAGTGCAGCAATTTTGCCTAATTTTCTTATAATTGGACAAGTAATTTTTAAAATTTTATTTTTTCTATTTTTATTTTTAGGGCAATTCCATGGTGTTCGACGTAAAATTCAGAAACAATTTTCATACATTGTTATTTTTTTTTTGCACATGATTATAAACAGATTGAGCTACTTTTTTTTACTTATTGGATCACATTAAATCTTACATATTGTTATTTAAAAATTTCTAATCCATTAAAAACTTGCTTTATTCCCTGGTGTCAGATGTAAAACAGACAAATTATGGAGAATTTATGACACCTGAAATTCTTTCTCAAAAATCTGTGAACTGTCTTGTTTTTTCTTCTTTGAAATCAAATTAGATGGCAAGCACATAGTGCTTTGCTTTATGTTTGATTGTTTTATTTATTTTGATTGTTAGTTCTACCTGAAATGTACCTTTTAATTCGGTGTCGGACGTAAATTGTGTTTCAAGGTTTGAAAAGTCTCAATTAGCACTATATAAAGTAAAGTGACATAAATAGTTTTTGAAAATGAAAACTGTTATCTATATCCAATTATTGGAATCGGTGGATTGATCTTCTTTACATTATTTTTAAAAGATACGGTGTATAAAATGTTATTTTCTTCTTTTGGCCACTTAATAATGTGAAGATGGATGCATGACTGAAATTGTATCAAATATATTTGTTATTCAACCTGAAAATTTTTGACCTTCATAACAATGACATCATTGTAATGAAGTGAATCTTTTACAATTTCATGTAGGCCTATAGGTGTGTCCACATCTGATGCACCACCATCAATCAAAAAATATATTTAACTTTGTTGAATGTATTTGAATTTAAAATGTCTTTAATAATAATATAGTTAGCCTACAACCTAATGGACTTACACAGTGAACAGAATGAATGTTCGGAATAGGCGTGATATTCTCCCAATGAGAATTTCATTAGATGATATGTATTGGAGATGCACATTCTGATTTTAAAATGCTGCAACTGTAGTAAACTGTGCAGGGATTTATATAAACATCTTTCCTGCCTTGGCATAGTGCCAAACTCCTCTTTGTCCCAATCTAAATATATGGCACCTTTGCCATGGTGATTTGACAAATGAAACAATTATTTTTTATCACGAACATATAAATTGTTCTCTACTTACTTTTTCAAAAATTAAACAAATATTTCAAACATTTAAGTTCTTGTTTAGTTAACCCAAATTTTTTAAATATATTTCAGGGATCGACACTAGAATTTTAGACTGCCGGCAAAAACTTGCCACCAGTTCAGGTGTAAGCCTACTGGCGGCATATGCAATGTTCCAGTGAAAAATAGCCTATTAAAAATTTAATTAGTTTGCACAATAACAATACATTCAATTATAATTAAACTAGGAATGATGTAATCTTAAAGTTTAATTTATTTCTAAAGTTCTATTACAACGGTCATACTAAAAATTGAGGCAAACTGTTGGAATTTTGTAAATTGCTAGGCTTAGTGGCCATTTAATTAAAAATCAAGTCAATAAAAATTTGAGCAGCAATTGAAATATGCCATCAGTTAATAACAACTGGTGGACTGGTGGTATGTACTACATTTTGATTGGCATTTGTCCTGTTGCTGCCACTGACTAGTGTCCGAGAAATATTAAAAATTAAAATTATTTTGCAAAATATATAGGCCTACTTTCCTGTTCATGTTGCAAACTATCTCAATATTTAAAAAACTTGTTTTAGAAATATTTTGAATACAATATAAACTAAAATCCTCATAGCAAAGTGGTGTCGGACGTAAATTTTTTTTAGCCTACATCCGACACCATGTTTTTACAGCAATTAAATAATATTTTTAAAATCTGACTATGCATTGTGGAAGAGGGTTAAAAACTAGCTTTTGAGACAAAATTTGATTTTAAACGATAAAGCATATTACTCACAAATTAAAGTTAAATGTAATTTGGTGTCTAGCTTTTAAGTGCCTATAAAAGATTTTTGTATATCACAAAAATTATTATTTGTTACAACAAAGTTTTGCCATAATGTTTTACCTATATACTGTATATTCTAGTTAAAACCTAAAAATATTTAAACACTTTTCTTTTGTACCACAAAAAAACAATCTAATCTGTGTCCAAAAGAACATTAAAACTCATATAAACACCTACCGCACTAAAAAGCATAAAACCTATTTATAAACTTTTTTGAAGATTTTTTCATAATAAAATTCTGATTCTTCAGGGTTTTAGCTTTAAAATGACATATAATTTGCTAAAATATAATGAATTTGAAAAATGAGTCATTTGGATAACCTTCTTATGGAATTGCCCTTTACTTAAAATTCAATTTTATTCATAACAGTAGACTACATAGCCTAGCATTTGCAGAAATATGAAAAACTAGGTAAAATCAATTACAGTAATTATTGTTGGTTTATATTAATGCTAATGAATTAGTTTTTGATTATAAATCTTAAGGACTTTCTTCTCTGCCCTTTTGATGACCATATACCTGACTCCCTTAAATGTTGCCTTTTTATCACAACTTTTGGAAAAATTTACCAACTTATCTTTAAGTTATGGCATATCATTTGCATGGAAATCTGGGATTATCACTCCAATTTTAAAAAAGGGCATTAATGCATACAGATCTATTACCATTATCTCATCATTATCTAAAAGTAAAATAGTAGAAAAAAAGAGTCCTTAATAAAATTGTAGGTCATTTAGATATAGTAGCTACATACAATACTTTGTCACCCAGTCAACATGGGACACATTCAACTCTTACAAATATTCTGGGTTTAATTGACAACATTTCTAAGGGCCACAAGAAGTCAGTACGGTAGGTAGCTTACAGATGTGATTTTTTAAAATTTACCTTTGGCTTACGATAGTGTCTCACAAACTTCTTATAGCCTAAGTTGAATTTATAAAACTCAACTTTAACATGTGGTCAATTGGGTAAGATAATGTCTGAATAAAAGATCTATTAAAATAAGTCAATAATCACATAATCTTCAAAGAGGGAAATTCCACAAGAGGCAGTACTATATTTCATGCTCTTCAATATATGCAATAGGGATGAAACGAATATTTGGTATTCAGCCTATTCGGCTGGGTTTCATAGTATTCGGTATTCGACTGTTTATGATCTGTATTCGGCCAAATATTAGTCATCTCCCTGAATATATTAAACAAGTGGGAAGGGAGTTTTTTTCTTAAATAAATGTTAGAAAATAAGGTGAGGTGCTGTAGTATTTTAGAAAATCAAATTCCAATAGTTAACGTACTTTTATGAATGCATCGGGAGGGAGGCACACTAGCATTTTATTATGAATGCAATGCATTGTACAGGATTCATGGGAAGTAAGGCCGGTTATTATTGTTTTAAAAAAGAGAAAATAATCTGTATTATTATATTGTGCTCTGAAATTTACAAATTCATTTTTTATTATTATCGTTATATAATTATTTTGAATAGAATAATCCATTCACTAATATCATTTTCTGAGAATTTCTAAGCAGCAACGTCACACTTGTTCATTCTTGATTGCTTCGAGCACGTGACCTTCTTATCGTGTGGGGAGAAGAAAAAAAGATTTCTCTCTCCCCTATGGCATTGCTTAAAATCGAACATCTTTAAAGGTTGTCAATAGGTTATTTTAACTAATAAAATAAATAGGATAGATATTCGGCCTTTGTTGATAGATGATTATTCGGAATCTGGCCAAAATGAATACACATTTCATCTCTAATATGCAAGATTTAGATAATAACATTAAAACAAACATTTTACAATATGCCAAAGATATTAAGATCTACAATTATGTTTATAAATCTACCAATATTGATCAAACTCCAATTTGACAAATATTTTTCAATCTCGATGGATGCTAATGACAATGAGGACAATGAAAACTGGACTTTCATGTAAGTTATTAATACTCATGTTTAGGGCCTTTCAGAGAAATTTGAAGCCCGGGACAAATTAAATTGTTGAGGCCCTTGAAAGTTAAAAAATTGGAAATGTAATTTTGATAAGCCTTTTTTTGTTAGGATGTTTTGTTGACATAAAGTCAGGGTTATGGAGATTTTGATAAGCTTTTTTTGGGAAGTGTGGATGTTTGATTAAACAATAATTGGTGGTTCCCGCAGATCGAGGCTCCCTCAATAAAAAATTGAGGCCTCTAAAAATGTGGGGCCCCGGGATTACAGCCCCTCTTGCTCCACCCTCTGATAGCCCCTGCTCATCTCACACCTGGACCTGGAGATGTAAATTTTCACAAAGACCTTGGTGTCCCTTTGAATTCCAAACTTCTCATGTCATGATGATCAAGTATCCACAAGATTACATAATTTGCAACTATAGGCTACCTAATAATTTAAAATATCTTACTATTAGAAGCTTTTCAGCCATTCTTTTCAAACATACACCTCACAATTACATTTTTTTCTTCTTTTTTCTATGAAAACCTTATAAAAGTCTAGAAAAACACTTAAATTTATTATATTAAATAATTTACAGTTATAATAATAAATGA
>PXIH01S0014890.1:14968-25039 GCA_003024985.2 Euperipatoides rowelli
TTCAATGGTACAGCAATGGAGAAAGGTATTAGGGAAACAAGTGATTTACCCTTGAATGATGTATATTCCAGGTATTTAGAGTCAGACTTCTTAATTAAAATTATTTATATACTAAATTATCCTTAATTAAATCAATATAGTACTGTATGCACTTTCATTTAAGATCTTTGCAAATTTGAAACAGAAAAATTAAAAAAGATTGGCTCATCAAGAGATTTTTAATTGCTTTCTAAAGATTTTCCTTAAGTCATCAAATTTCTAGAAAAGTTACAATTTGTCACATTTGTTTCTTTTTTTTTTTTGCTAACTTATTAGCAATTATAATTGAACTATTTTTAGNTTTAATTCTTTTAAAGTAGCCTACTCTATTTTATAAGTCTATATAAAGTGTATTTAGTAGTGATGCACCGAGTCCTAAAAACTGTCGGGTACCGGGTACCCAGTTTCCGGTAAAAATTTAAAAAATACTCGGTCGGGAACAGGGTACTCCGCTGAGTAATTTTATTTCTTTCTAATGGGGTTTTTAATTTACTGAACAGTAAATGAAAAAGGTTTTAATTTTTCTAATTGCATTAATGGCATACAGTATATACGGTATATATTATTACATACCGTATAATACTTTTATATATAGACAGGACATAAAAAAATACTTACAAAAAGCTTTACCGTTATCATGACTCATGAGTCTGTCTTTCTTTCTTCCTTTCTCGCGATATTTTTTTTTTTTAATTTAGGGAAGTGAAAGTTATTTTCATACAAATCTTTTGTAACAAAGCTGTTATTTATTGTATGTAAAATAAGTTATAAAAGAAAATAGTGTACTATAGTCTTGCGCTGTTACTATTTCTAATAATAATAATAATAATAATACGATAATGATAGCAGAATCATTCATTAGTTAACAAATATGATAAATGCCATTCCCTAGAGATTAAAAAAAAAAAAAAAGATTACCCCCTTTCCCTTTTAATAGCTGTCTATTAATTTAAAAAATGCTTGGTCACTGGTCAGTTAGAGTCATCTAGTAAACAGCAAACTGTGGTTGACGTCTCAATTGATTGATTTTGAAAGATGTTGAAGGTATTTGTGATGTCTGTAGGCGTATTGTGTTTGTGCTTTGTTTTTGTGTTGCTCGTTAACAATCTCTAAATATGACAACACTTGAAGTTATGCAGTTTATCCCACGAATGGTTCACATTGTAACTGAGCTAAACTTAATCTAGGTTCAACCTTTGACCTTAGTATTTATACTTGGGCAGTTAACATTGTACAATTAAATGTTGCGTTTAGGGCTGACCTAATTATTCTAATTATTATTTAACTCTTCTGTTAAAGAAATATTAAAACTTCTGAAGTTTAATAATGATATTCTTAACAAAGGCAAACTATGTAGCACTCTTAATGTGTGTGATTTGAACTTAATAGTAATTTGTTAAAATCTTATACTGTAATACGACGGCAAGCAGAATAAACTTCTTTCTGGAAATCCATCATAATCTTCCATTATTGAACTTTGAATTGTAAATTTTTAAACAATAAAAGTTCAGCAATAGAG
The DNA here is from genome assembly GCA_003024985.2 of Euperipatoides rowelli. Lineage (NCBI taxonomy): Eukaryota > Metazoa > Onychophora > Udeonychophora > Euonychophora > Peripatopsidae > Euperipatoides > Euperipatoides rowelli. The sequence continues at coordinate 16,527 of PXIH01S0014890.1, forward strand.
GAAAAGTTTCATCTTTTTATTAGTCTTATAAATAAATTAATGATTTCTTGGTCATGTGCTTTTTCTAAGAATTGAATTGAATCAACTATTTTGAATGTCGAATGATTGCGCTGTGTTGTCATTTAAATATAAAAAAAAATAGGATGAAAAATAATTTTTGNCAACAAAAAATAAAAATCTGAAAAATAGTAGCCTATATATCAAAATAAATCAATATGAAAAATATATTTTTGAAGGTGAAATTCCCTCAAAAAAAAAAAAAGGTTGTCACTATTAGAATAGCAAGATAGTGAATATGGAGCAAGTGGGAGGATGTGCTCTTATTACCTCGGGTGTGTGTAAAGCAACAAAGATGGATGGAAAGAAGATAAAGATTCTAAATTTTATTTTTTTGTGTTGACTTGGTTGCTATACTATAATAAAATACACATCATAGAGACAATTAAAATTAAAATTATCTTCATGCCAGGCTAAATACTTTACATATTATATAATGATTGTAGAGAATTACTTTTATAAAATTTTTCATATTTTTATCAATTAATTATATTTGAAAATCCTCCTTACAATATATGAAAAATTAAGAAGATAATATGCTTAAGAAATGCACTTTCTAGTGTGTAACAACTAATTTTAAATCATGTTTCATTAGCTAGCCTATAGCCTAAATGAAATAGTTAAGATTCAAAGAATAATAAGATATTTTTATTTCATTTTAATCTTAAATAAGATAAAGTTAACAGCAATGATAACAAATATAAATCATACCATCTAAAATAACTCTGAATCAGTTTATTTATTTGTAGAGTTTATTAAACAGTTTAAACTTTTAAATAAACTTCTCAGATTGTTAGTTTATACTCGGTCATATTCCCTGAGTTAACATATTCATTATTGATAATTTTTCTTAAAAAAAAGTTAGTAAAATTGTTGCAATTTTCTTTAACTTTTTTTTTTTTTAAATGTTTTCCCCAGAGTTTGAAACAATCCTTTATTTACAATTAATTCTATTAATACATTTTTCCCATCTTTCTCAGGTAAATCTGCAAAATCTTCTGAGTTCAACTGTGTTGGTTGTTATTAAGGGTGACTATTATCATCTCCGGTATTCCATTTTTAAGATCCAGATATCGTCAGCTTGTATTCCTAACACACAACCTTTAGCAAATTTTTCGTGTACAGAAAAAAATCCACTGTAATTGATTTGATTTTTGGTATTCTTCATTTTATTCTTATTGTATAACATATTAAATATAAGTGCTATTTATTAGTTAATATTTGTAAAGTCTGGGTAGCTAAGTGGTCAGATAAATTTCCTGGAATGCAGGAGATCTGGGATCAAATCCTGGTTCAATTGACTAATTTTTTTCTGACAAATTTTTCTGTTTAAATTAGCACATTATGTTATTTATTTTAAAAATGCAGCCATTTATAATCTTCAAATGCACAATTTTAAGAAAAAAGGAAAAATTTGTTTGATATTCTTCTTTTTCTTATTGTATAAAATGTTATACAATAAGTTAAATATAAGTAAAGTTTGTCGGTGAATATTTAGAAAGCTTGAGTAGCATAGTGGTCAGAGCAACCAGCTGTAATGCAGAATACCTGGCTACAATTATGGGATTACTTGACTGTTTTTTTTTTTTTTTACAAAATTATTTTCTTTATTTATTTAAACTAGCATATTGTTTTATTTTATGAATGGTACAAATTATAGAATATTTTTCATTTTATTATTGTATAACACCTTAAATATAAGTACAGTTTGTCAGTGATTATATTGGAAAGCCTGGCTAGCCTAATGTTCGGAGCAATTTCCCAGAAGGCAGGAGATCTGGATTCAAGTCCCGATTCAGGTGACAAAATAGCTTGTAAGCAGCAAAGTAATTTGTTGGTTGAATATGCTTCCTCATTCGGAAATTAAACATTATATTGTGATGGCTAAATCACAACCCTTATCATTTTATTTTTTATCTTATAAGTTGTGTGGGGGGGGGGGTGCTTAGCATAATATTCAGCATTAATTTTACCTATAGTACTGTAGTTAAATTAATGCTGAATACACACTAATAAAATTGAATATTGAGCAGGCAAATTTTTTATTATTAATTTTATTGGAAGAGAGGCTGCAGCCAGTCAGCCTAATGATCCAGCTATCACAGCTATAGGCTAGTTTGCTGGCAACGAGTCTGGAGAAACTTTAATAGAAACTCTACTTTTTTCTTATATAAAATTACATTTATTGTTCAATAATAGTTATTACTAATTTTGAATATAGACTATAATCTTGTTTTTTCTTTTTTTAATTTTCAGTTCAAATAAGCATGTGTCTATCAAGGTTGAAGATTAGGATAGATAGATGGGAGAGGATTTTTTGATGTTGAGGTGGGGACAGGAGTGAAGTTGAACAGAATCACTGAATTTCAGGGTTGGGTCATGGATTTTAATGTAGGCCTATGATTTAAAAATAAAATAAATAGCGGTATTAGAAAATCCCTATGTAAAATAAACCTACCAATAGCCTAAAATGTGAAAATCTTATACTGTAATTAATTATTTAATCAAATTTGTAAAATTTAGAATTGTTTGTGTTTAAGTAGCGTTTAATGCAGAATTTAAAAAGGGCACATACCCACACACGATTATCCCAAAATGGCAAGGCAACTGGTCTAGGGCAGAGCCTTCACCCACACCTACTGTTGTACTGGCATTGTTAAAGGTGTTAAATAAAATTGGCTCTAATAAAAAATAAAATGATGTTTTTTTTTTTGGGGGGGGGAGGGGAAGAGGGAGGGCATGGAATTGATTTGATNTTAAAATAAAAAAAAAACATATGAAAGGATCTTAAAAAGGTGGCTTCCTATGTATTTTGCCGATTCCGTGTAATTGTCGAGTACTGGAAATTTAGCCGGGTAGGGCAGGTAATGGGTAATTGCTGAGTAGCCTATACTCGGTGCATCACTAGTATGTAGAGTATAATACTGTATATACAATGTATAAGTTATACTGTACATGTGTAATATATCTAGTGCTTTCAAAGGGCTTTGGCATTTTCAGTAATTTTCTAACATTAATTTTAAGAAATAACAAAATGGTATTCAACTTTTACAGTTATATGAACAGGGAAGTAGGGGAAGCAGATTTTATTTCACACATGGGAATTCAAAACATGTGGATTGGCCCTGAGAAGGTTGTATGGGATTTTGGGCTTGCATTAATGAAATTGACCACAATCACAAAATGAAGTTAAAAGCCATTTGTATGAGTTGATTACATTGAAGCAATGTTCATTTCAAATACATGTGGAACTGCTGCTTATTGTAAATCATTATTATGTGAGATAAGTCTTATTCTTTAGTAATGAATATTCTACAGTTTATTGAGTTTCCTCAGTTCTTTTATAAATCATTTTAATGATTTCATGTTGGATATTCTTAGAGTATAAAAATTGTAAACTTCAACAGGAATTTTAAATGAAATATCTGTTACAGGAAGTTTTGTCAACTTATTCTGTACTTTATATTTTATTTTATGAAAATTATAAAAAAATTAACATCCATAGAATAAAAATTCTATTATTATTTTTCTTTTTTCTCTCCATCTCATATTTTAAAAGCTCTAAAGTTACAAGTTAAAAAAAAATCAAGAATTAATTTAACTTTGAATAATTAGTATAATAGAGGAGACATTTTTTTTTTATGGTTAGTTTGAGGAACTTTAGATATTCCTCTTTTATCTTACTGTAATATGGTTTTCTGTACAAATTATTACTTTTCCACAACTAATTTACTTTTAAAGGTCAAAAGTAACAGATTTTATTTATTTATTTTTTTAATTATTGATTTTCAAAGATATTTTTACTATAAACAAAAATTCCACTGGGAAAAAAAAATTTAAATTGCATAAAAAAAAGCTATTTAAAGATAAAATTAAGAATATTGCTATCCTCGGTCTGAGATTACAGATTGAAACTTTGACAATTTTTTTGGGTCTGAGATTAATTTGATGATGTAAAGACTAGCACACTAGGATAATTTTACTTTGAAGCATCGAGGAATTGTACTCTGAAGATAACTAATCTTGTGTGTATCAAAATACTGTAGAGAAAAGTAAATTTTGAGTGAACTCTTTCATCACTTTCACAAGTAAATCTCTTGTCTACTTTTTGAACTCTTTGAAGTGTAAAATCACAGCCAATCACTGACAATCAGAACATGTGACTTGACTTTACTTACTAAAAAATAAAAATGCCGGCTGCTAAGAGAGCCAACAAAAACTGGAACTACGATGAAATATCATTATTAATTCAAAAAGTAGAAAAATTCCTGTGTCTGTACAANTATAGGGTAAGAGGATAGTTCTGTAAAGTGCAAATCAAAAAGGAGGGGGAGGGGTTAGATGTATAAAAAAAGATAAACATCAAAGGATTTTAATTGAGACAGTTCCTGCTGCTAAAATGTTGGTCAATAATAGAAGTGAATTTAATTTTATTCTTCATTCTTTTCCATACATTATCACATTTTATTATACTTATTTTTAGTCTTTTTTTTTTAAATCGCTAAAAATTTTATATAAAACTTTCAGTAATTCTAACAGAATGATAAAAAATAAAGGCAGTCAATAATAATATTCATTGTTTAAACAATCAATGTAGGGAAAAAAAAATCAAGCTAAGCTGTTAATTAAAGACATTAAATGTGCATGAAGTATCCAATGCTCTTTCATACCTCAAAAGCAAATTTCTTTATTACTAACTCCAAAGTTTAAAATATTAATTGAATTAGAATATCAAAATTTAGGGATCTTCTACGTTTCATTAATAAACATAAGTATAGAAGCCACAATAACCTTGAGGGAAAATATCCATTTACGTGCCATATTAATACATATAAATGGATACCGATACCATGATACCAAGGTCAAATTAGCATAGCATTTTACTCTTATGAGGTCTATGTGTCTTAAATGTAAATAATAGTTTTTTTTTTTAAACTATTAATTTTTAAAATATAGGATACATTAAACTAGATTCAAAGTTGTTAAACTACTATTTTAATGAAAATAAATTTCTAATTGATTTTATTTATCTTTTTTTTTTTTTAATACTATTATTACAAAAAAAATGGTAGGAACGTAGCTTAGGGTTTATATTAATTTATATAAAGCTATTTTGTAAAACCAGTTTTTGCTTTGAATTGAGTTCAGTTCTGAAATCACACCTGAAAAATCCCTGAATTTTAGAGCCCCGTCTATGTCTAGGTGAAGATCAGAGTGAGCTTTACGTTTAATAAATATCTAATAAGAATATAATAATTAATTTAGCATGTATTATCTATATCTGATGCAGGCATACTAACATTGGACAAATTAATATTTATCACTGGTGCAATTAATTATACTTTATTATTTCAATTTATTTTTTTACTTTTAAGGTCAGGAGTGCGGAGCTTGAGCCGACTAGACCAGTGTCCTTCAATATGCCAATTTTACCCAGTGATATAGGCAATACCATTTTATTTCTGTCCCACATCCAGTTATTAAGACCTGGTTCTTGTTTTACTTTAAGGAGTCAATTTCAGAGGATGCATGCGTGAGAGTGAAATAATTAGAATTAATATTGGAATATTTAAATCAGTGATTGACAGCCTAAAACTCAAAAGATTGGGTGCGCCCCACAACAGTTTTATTAGCAAGATACTGTCTTATGAGTAAGCTAATACACACACACACACACACACACACACACATGTAGGCCTACATTGAAATTGAAATTATTGAACTAAACTATTGTATGTATGTAACTAAATCCAACTTGTTATTAAGGTCAAACTTACTAAGCAAGTAGAAATGTAGCCTACACACAATCACTATCCTCTTTGCATTTAGTCAGCTGACCACTAAAACTATCTTAAGGATATTAAGATAGAATAGTCCTCTAAATCTATGAGTAAAAATTTTTTATACAAGTAAAATATTTAAAAACACAGTTTTAAGTTGTATTTTTTTTTTTCATTTATTAAGTCACAAACTACTGTACTTTAATTAAGATTTGGATGTTAGAAAATTCAAACAAGCAAATTTAGATAAGCCTGAAAGAACATTAGCTTGATTCCTTCTTGACAATAAATAAATGAATCTATATGCCTCACTTGAAGTTTTTTATAAATATTAAGAAAATAAGCAATATTCTGACTGTAGCCGAGCGGATACGTTTAGGCGATCAAACAATTTATTATTTGTGGCATTAATTTGCATAAAGTGTAGGTCTACTCATCAGCATTTTTTCTCTTGCATAAGCATTATATTAAAAGGTTTTTTTCTCTGTATTAAATTATTTTATTAGTTATTGTAAAAAAGAAAAAAAAAACATTTTGCTTTATTTTAAAATAAAAAAGTTTACTCTTTTACTACTGATGGCATATTTCTTAAAATAAATGTGATAAATTAAATTTATTTTTTCATTAAGTATCATCATATTCTAAACAAATTGATTTTCATTAGCATAGTAACAAAATAAAAACTTAAATAACAATAAATAAAATTTAAAACTCTAGTAACAGTTTTGCTTCACTCAAGCTTATAGTCGGGTTAAAAACCTACAGTATTTAATTTTTTTTTTTCATAAAAAGAACAAACTTGATAACCTATAAAAAATAAGATCAATTCATGTATCATATTTTATTCTTGATGTCTTGTTTATAAACTATGGAATTATAATTCAATGAACCAAGATACAGATGACTCACAAGTTCATCCTTAGGCAAAGGTGTGTTTAGAATGCAATCTAATTTTATAAATTAAAAGCACATGCAAGAAGCCGGTAATTTCTTTTATATTTAAAAAAAATAATAATAATACTAATAATTCCACATACCTTCTATTGCTAAAGAAATGCTGTGTTTACAAGAGCCATGGCTATTCTCTACAATAATCATATATTTTCCCCGATCATCTGGCTGAACATCTCGTATATTTAACTCGGATACTCCGTGAGATATTTTAATAGGCAACTTAAAAGTTCCTCGAAGTTCTTTATTATCCTTAAACCATTTGACTGCAGGTTCAGGAGTACCAACAAAATTAACTTTCATGCATAAAGGTTTTCCTTTCACAGCAGTTAAACTGTCCGGACAATTTTCTATTCGAGGTAGCTTTAAACCCAAGTTTTTGTCTTTTTCTAAAGAATTTAATAAAGGCAGCATTAGTTCAGTATTCATATTGAATGAATTTTTTTTTTTAAATAAAACTGTTTTAAACAACCTAGAATGAGTCTTTGAAAATTAACCTGTCACTAAACTTGATGAGCTCATAAGGGAGAAAATAATATTTATTCAGAACACATCCCCCATAGGAAAACATACTCTCTTTAAGAAATCAAATCCTGAGCTTTGATTGCTGAATTCTTGCTACAGTCCACTGCCTGCTGATACGCTTGTTCAATAATAACATATTCTGACCCCTCCTACTATTAATACAAATTCTAAAGAACAGTTTTTCTGCTTAAAAATGGAATTTTACAGCCATTCTTCAACATTATGTTAAGCCAATGATTGGTCAAAAGATTTTAAAGCTTTTAATATGATTGCACCTATAAATAGTAAATATTGTAAATTCTCAGACAGTTTTCTACCACATGGTTTTCATAACACTGAAAGAGAAGTTCCCTCTAAACAGCTGTTTGCAAGTGCAGTTTAGGTTTGCTATTAAAACTTGAGCTGACTGCCAGTATGTAAGCCAGTTTTTCGGTAATCTTTACTCATAATTACAAATGAGGAACATAACTTTTTNCCTGAAATAACTCAGATACACTTGAATGCACTAAATAATAAACAATAAAGTGAATGTAATGACACCGTTCATTACAGTGCCCCCCCTCCTAAAAAATTTGGACTCCAAATTTCAATTAAGTATTCTGGTTTAGCCAAACAATGTTCATTAGGGGGAGGATGTAAAAACATAAGAATGGCTGCTGCCAGCAGCACTGTTTTAAAAGTTCCTTGCTGGTGAGTTTGGACCATGGTGGTGGTTGCCATTCAGTTCTCCTGAGACAAATTTCCCTTTCGCCGTTAAATATAAAAACACAANAAAAAAAAAAAAATTCCAGCTCCAGGTAATCTTGGCCATCGGCACGGAGACATCCTCAACTGCTGTGATTAAATGGCATACCCAGCTTGTGAGGTGGACGTCACCCTCCTCATCGTCTGGCAGAATCCCAGTTGTGTTGATTACTATGTTCAATTCCCCGTCGGGGAGCCATTATAATGAAATAGCTATTGCAGCTATCCCATTACAGTATAGGTGAAATAACAGACAGCGGTGAAACAAACTGGCAGGCAAAATAAAATGTTTAATTGCTGGTTCTATTGTATAATACAAATAAAGACCCTATTTCTGACAAAATACAGTATGACACTGTTTTAGAGGGGAGCTCACACCTAGAGGAACAGCCCTCTAGCTTACAATAGATAAAATAATAAAATAAACATACAGATAATTGCTCGCTAGAGGAACTG
>PXIH01S0014931.1:8749-20490 GCA_003024985.2 Euperipatoides rowelli
CTGGCAGGTAAAAATAAATGTTGTTCTGGTTCTATGACTGGTTGTAAAATGGTAAATAATAAGCCTCCTTCGGACAAGTGGCAGTAAAGCTACTGCAATGCATCAGCAGATGAATTTAGAGGGCCACAAACCTCAAGCTACAGTAGGAACACAATAATAAATAATAACCCTTTTATATTATCACACAAATTAACAAATGAATAATTAATTAATTATCATGTTCAAGTGAGTTTGACTATTCAAGAGATAAATAACTATATTCAGTGATTTGCCACATCGTTTTACTACAACATTTATGAGTGTTGTCCCACGTAAATGCCGTATTAAGGAAAATAATTATACCTTGAAATCACTCAGCTTTCACTTGAACACACTAATTAAAAATAGACTAAATATAACAATCTGTTACACTATATACTGTATATTATATTTGTATATATATATTGTGTATGTATATATCTGTATATATATATATGTAAGTTTGTACCTATTTGTATATAAATATATTTATATGGTATGTATTTGTTATATATGTGTGGGTGTGTGTACACATTGTATACAGTTTATGTGAGTGCTTATACTGTTATGTGTGTTTTATATACATATACCAAAATACAGTGGTGGAACCAGGGGACAACCATAAGGACATGTGCCAAACGTGTTATTCTTTGGAGAATATACAGTACAATATTTCATTCATTTCATTTAAAATAACTCATTTTGATTCATAAAATTCTTAGATTTTGCCTTTATATTTCTTTTATTTTATATATTGTAATGATTTACAATATTAGTTTATTTAATTTAAATGACTTAGGTGTATTTGTCATTTTAAGATTTTAAAATTTTTAATTATATAATAAAAACAACAACAAAGGAATTACTAATGAAGATTCTTTTTTTTATCCAATCCAATCATGTTTTCAATCAATTGATTAGCCTATACTTTATCTTTTAATGAAACTCCTTGCTCATCTAGACTACAATGTTTTTAAATTTGCTAGACTTTATTTATTCTTTTAAAATCTTCAAATTTATTTAGGTTTTAATAAAACAACAAAGTTTATTCTCCCATGAACTGTAAGATAGTCTACACTATAATTGAAATAACTTTCACAGGGATAATTAGAAGAAACTCCGAATAGTTAGCTATTTTTCAACAAAAAAGCAATTCAATGTGAAATTCAAAGAGAAAATACTGAAAAATCAAAGTATTGTAGATTTTTATTAAAGGTGAGCACACACACACTTGAAATAAAGTCTCTGAGAATTAGAATTTGAAGCCTGCGATAAATTCTCTCATGTGTGTGTGTCATACATTCTCTAGAGAAAACTGATGTGAAAGAGAATTCTCCGATGAATTAGAGAAGTAGACTAAGCATCTACTTTTTGACAATTTATCTTTCAATAGTTAAATCGCACCCAATCACCAACGACGCGAGCACATGACTCAGCAAACATGGTAGCATGCAAACTCAACTACATCCGACCCCGTTTGTAAAAATTATATCCTTAAAAATATTTGTTCTTAAGATAACCGGTTAAATTATGTACAGAAAATCAATATAGGCGTATATCAAATAATGGAAAGTTCTTACTGATCGGTGTCACTTAATTTTGATTCACAAATAATTCTAGACCAAAACGATGTTGGAAATTAGAGTAAAGTGACTGGTTCACTCCAAAGTGAAGCTGCAGTTAGCTCGAATCTGTTTCCCTTCTTTGGCTACTGTTTTAGATACAACAAGAATTGAATAACTGGAATGTCGGCAGCAGCTCAGACAAATGACTATGCTAGAGTTCCATTAATTGTCTGGAAACAAACTTGACAAAATCACAAAATTATAGTTTTGTTAGGTTAACAGTGAAATAAGCCAATTATACAAGAATTAAATTAAACCATTAAAATATATATTAGATCAGTGTTTCCCAGCCGTTGGCTCGCTGAAAAACATCCGTAAAAAAAAAAAAAAATACATCTTTATATCACATTATTATTACTGTATTATCATTGCTAGTAATTATTATTAAATGAGAGTAAGGATGCAATAATATTAAAATAGATCAGTATAAAAATACATCTTTATATCTCATTATTATTATGGTATCATTGCTAGTTATTATTAAATGATGAGAGAAGGATGTAACAATATTAAAGTAAATTAGTAAAAAAAAAAATTAAAACTAAATAGGCCTAATTAACGACTTCACTTCATGAAGTCATAAACATTTATTATTATTAAACAATAAGACAAGATATACTGTAATACTGATTCAGATAATAAAAACCACATATTTTTTTCTTTTGAATATTTTGAAACTTAAGTTCTCTCATTAAGATATTTATATTTTTAATTGTTTCTAAAATGTTTCAGGAATACGGGAGATGGGTAGGGGGGGGAGAGGGTGGATGTGGGATATCTAGAACCCCGTTGTCTTTCATTTCACAAGGGGTTTTTCAGCTAGTTAAAAAATAAACAAACAATTCATTGTCTCATATAATTACCCGTCCGCGTAAAATTATTCATTAGTCTTCCGGTCCACGATGATAAAAAGATCGAGTAACGCTGTATTCGATCGAAGATAAGGATACAAGCACATTTTTAAAACTATTGAGAGAAGAAACTTCAAATAAAACTTTTTTTAAAAAAATAAAATAACCTTATTCGTTTTTCTGTGTATATTATCCTAACTATAAAATAAATATTTAATCAGGATTAAATAATGCAAATTTCATATAATAGATATGAGAGGGGATTTCTCAATTTACACAATTTGTTTTTTTTAAAAAAAGCAAACACTTTTAATAACAAACAAAAAAAACAAATACAATCAAAACAATATATACACAAACATACAATACAAATCAATTCTTTTGTCAAAGAAAAATATCTGTTGAGAGTGTGTGTTAAATTTCTCTTGAAAATTATTTCTTAGTGACAAAATACCAGAGATTTTATCACCAGGTGTGACCCCATAAAGGGAAATGAAGGGCCAGTAGACATAACTAAATATTATGTTATTTATATAGAGCATGTAAGTATTTTTTTTTTTTTTAAAGAAAAGGAGGAAATGTCAAAGCTGCTCGAAAAATCCCAGAAAACATTTAGTACTAGAACGTGTTTCTGTTTTTAAAAGTTTAAGCATTAACTCGGCTTAAGATCTTTTAAATGATAATAAAATAAAAACATGATTCCCAATATAAATTATTGTGAGTCATAATTTAATTTTTATAATTAAATTGTATAATTATAATTTAGAATGTCTAGTGATGGACGCTCACAATTCATGGCGCACAAGACGATCTCCCTATTAGACGATACCTCAAGCCATCCAGTCATTTTTTTCTGGCTCCATCCTTGCATATATACATACATACTGTACACATAGTTTGTATAGGCACAAAGATAAGACTTTTTCCCATCTTACAAAAAAGAATATTAAAAACCATAGTAGGATAAAGTACGAGTTTAAACAATGAGACAAATCTAGTTGAGAAACCCTTTACTTAAAATGATGAAATATTGCAGAAATATTGCCTAAGTTTATTAGATTATATTGAAATATAGTTTTTAGCTCACGGATTTGAAAATTCATTCATGCAAAACAACAAAAAAAAATTTCTAATTCATTTCTTGATGCAAAGCATTTATTATTTTTGAATATTTATAGCTTTCAAACAACAACAGTATATGCATCAAAAAAAAAATATTAAACTTTTCGATGAATTTTTGTTTTTAATATCATCCAATACCATATATTTAATATGCATGAGCAAATCATTATTGTGTTTTTTAATAATGTATGAAAACTAACAAAACTAATTTTTCATTTAGTCTAACAAATAAGGGAGAAATGAAAATCTTGAATTCACCAGAGTATATGGAATACACTACGTTTGTGGGTAACAACAGCTGGTAAATAGAATCAGCTTAATTATTAAACAGATGCAGTGTCATTTAAAAGACTAATTATTTATGCTAATGAAATCATTAATTGATTTTTAGTTCAGGCTGCATTGACATTTCAATCAACTTTTTTTTAAAAAAGAAATTAAATTATTAACAAGTTTCTTTTGCAGTTATAATTATATTAAAACTAATTTAACAAAAACATTGGGTTGGGAGCGGTGAAATAAACTACCGGTTAACATCTACTGGTTTGACATACAGTATAACTAACTCTTACGTGACAGAAATGGAAAATGTGGGATTAAATATGTAAAATAAAATATAATAAAAGAGAACAAAATACTATTTTATATTATCAGATTCACATTCATATAGAATATGGGAAACTTAAGTGAAGACATTTTTTCTGAAATACAATGTTTAGAAAAATATTATTGGAGGAGGGGGGTGCAATCATGGGCAATGTAACAATGTTCTACTTAGACATTTTGTTTTAAGTGTGTAAATGTACTCCACAGCAAAAGAAGAAGGTAATACTCGGGTATTTAGATATTAATTGTTCTACAAATTTTCTACATACTCATAGATTTAACTTAGTTTACTAAATAATTAATTTTATGTTGTATATGCAGAAACATGGTATGGGAGAAGCAAGGTTTCTACAACAGTAAATGATCTTACTTCCAGTTTAGAAACCACCCACGTATTGTTTCTTAAAGGTACATTTTTTTTTGCCAATATAGTCTATGTTATATAACTTCAAATAATGATGTCACTTCCAGCTTAGGTTACACCCACTTCCAGTTTTCTGGAACAATATAGGTCAAAGGTCACTGTTGGTCCAAAATGTCTGACTTCTGGTTCCTGCTTCTTAAAGGTATAAAGAGGTAATTATATGCTCATGTATAGTTTGATGATGATTTTCCTGTTCTGGGTCAAAGATGACTTCTTGTACTGTTAAGCCACTTTCATTTATGATTTGAGGTGGTTCTGTTTTAAGCCACTTCCTGCTTAAGTTCAAAGTTCACTTATAGTTTTAAGGGATACTTCTGTTTTTTTTAATTCAAGATGGTGGCATTTCCAGTATAGAAGAACATGGAAATGACATCATATTCATGATGGCATCACCATTCCAGTTCCTGGTTTGGACACTTCCTGTTTGCAGCAAATTCTATTTTCAATTTTCTTGAACACTTCCAGTTTCTGTTGACCTGTTGTTCCATCCGAGTCTTTTCCAAGATGGTGTCACTTCTGGTTCTGCTTTTAAACTACACTTTTAGTACTGTTTTAATCAAAATAGCATCATTTCCAATTCCTGAAAAATTTCTATCCCCATCCATGTTTTCTCAAGATATTAGCATTTCCAGTTCCAGTTTTAGATAACCATTTCCAGTTTCGCATTTAAGGTTATTATTTTTGGGACTACTTCTGGTGCCTTAGGTACATTTTGAACAAGATATTTCAACTCTGTGTTCTCTGGCAATTAGGTTTAAAAGTAGAACAATAGAAATATTAATTTTCATAAGCTATTGTTACAGGTTTTCAGTCAGGTGTGTTAATTGGTTTAAACACTTTAACTAGAGAACCGAATATCATAGCAGGATAGGGATGGACTTTTTATAAAATAATTATAGTAACTTTTTATTAATTGGAACTACAGGTCTATTTATTATATTTTTTGATCGGCCCATACAACACGACCTTATCCCAATATTAAATGTTTTTAGAATAAATTTTTCAACATTTTTTTGAAGTGTTTAACTTTGAAACAAACAAACTTTAATGAGGTAGATTTCCAATAGTTTTTGAGAATGCCCGATCTATCTACTTATGTTTTTAAGATGTCACCAAAAAGTTATATATATTTTAGAATTTTAAGAAAGCTTATTGGTATTTCAACTTTCCAAGACAGTCCGAGTCCAAAGGTGAAAACCTTGAGTCAATCACATCAACGGTTCAGGAGATATCACCAAAATCATAGAGCTAGAAGTAAAAAATTTAAATGCCCCAAAAAAAAAAAAAAATTAAACGAAGTAGGATTTCTAATAGTTTTTGAAAATGCCAGATTCTTCTGGAATATTCCTGAAAAATATCCAACCATATCTCCAAGGTGACACCTGGAATTAATAAATAAAGTTTTTTTTTTAAATTTTAAAAACCAAGAAAGGATATCAATGTCCATGAGCATGCTCAGGATAAAAAAAAACCTTAAGGGTACAAGATATATCATTCAACCCGCCCACCCCTTATACATAGAAATGTTTTTTTCCCCCAAAAAAAATCCAGAAACAGTATTTAATCACATACAGGTAATAGATTAATGAAATATAATGTACATGTATTCTTCAAGATTTAGATTATTCTTATATCTAGGAATTGCCTTAAAAAGTATTTCCTGATTAGCTAATGATCCGAATGGTTAAAGATCTGATAAAATTGATTAGATAAGATTTTCAGTGCCATTTTTTATTCAACTATTTTAGTAATGTTATTTAGACTTAAAATAAAATTTATACATCTAGAAATAAATTGGAAATGGAGATAAATAATTCAGATATTGATAGCTATCATTATGTTGGTGTTGGTGTTTTTGTGGCAGGTGGTTATGCAGACCAAAATTACTTAAGTGTACCAACAAATAGAAGCAAAATTCTACTAAATAATGGCCATGACTGAGGAAAAAACCCAATTAGTTCAATTAATGGAAGACAAGAAAAAGGATCTAGATAATTTATTTTCATATAGTTTATAAAGATATGTTTTCATGTATTTTATTGTTTGTTTTAATGTTGATTTGGTTTGTTTCTTTTAGAAACACTTAAAAATCTCAATTATAATTGAGGAATACCAGCACCACCACCATCATCACCATCACCACCACCACCACTCCTAATTTACCCTACATACACCTAATTTACTTTCTCTTATAAACCTTAAAATAGCATGGTATGTATTCTATAAATTTTGTAAGGCTGATGTAAAAATGCAGGGTTAATGTAAATTTCATAGTGGATAAATATATTAGATGCCAATTTGCAGATTGAGCTGGTAGTAAGAATTTAGAAGTTTATTGTTGTGATCATCTTTGTGCTAAAGAAGACTGCTATGTATCTAGTACCATAGCCATACATCTAGTACAAGCCAACTCAAAAGCTCATTTGCTATGTCTCTGCATTCAATCTGTAACATAGCACGTGACATAGCAAGTAACAGTGCCATCTAATGGCCTGATTTTCACTTTTAGAGATAATTAAAGCAAAAAAATAATTCTACTTAATGTACGGTCGGTACCATTTATTTTAGTTTCTGAAGTGTTTAATATTAATATTCTAATCATGAATTAATAATATTTACAGTACAAGATTTATATCCTTTTATAATAAAATGCTAACTTACTAAATTTACAGTATGCTACAAAAGACTTTTTAGTGGAGTTTAAAGACAGAGAACAATAATATACTGTATATTAATTTTGACGGGAACAAAAATATCCACCTCCACCCAACTTACCTCTTCTTTTTACCTTGGCCCATGTTTTATAATGTATGCTAATGTGTAAAGATTTTCCCCAGCATTAAGGTAGCAATACTATTTTCAAGTTTGTTTATTTTATGTGTTTAAAGTTTTGTGTTGTTTGTCACTTAGATGCTTGAGCATTGGATAACAATTGACAAAAATTGAAAAATTATATTTATTTATTGATATAAAATCTCAGAGGTTATTTTAACTCTACTGTACATACAGTATATACAGTAAATATATATATACAGTATATATATATATATATATATATATATATATATATATATATATATATATATATAGAGAGAGAGAGAGAGAGAGAGAGAGAGAGAGAGAGAGAGAGAAAGAGAGAGAGAAAAAAAAAAGAGAGAGAGAGATAGTCTATTGAAACCATTTTAGAGTGTTAACTTTTTAGCGACATAAAAAAAATGCCATAGAATTTTAAGCATCATCGTTTGGTTAAATGTAGTTTGTTCTTTCATTAACTAGCATTTGGGCTTCATATCTCCATTTATTCCAAACCCAACCAATCACTTTTAACTTGGCAAATAATTTAATTGGTGTCTCTTGAGGCAGACATCGTGCAAATAAGAAGAATTTCAAATCGGTAGGTTTGTACTAAAATCTTTGTATGGCTATGGTAGTACATCAAAAAATTCTAAGTAGTGCGACATCATCATGAAAGCACTGAAGAAAATTGCCATGAAATGCTATGTGTTGTAAAAAATTATGAAAATAGACCTAAACTTTTAAAATATTGTAAAAATTATAAAAGATGCAAATATTCAGGTTGCGGTACTGTTGAATCGGATTAAATTATTGTTGGCTTCCTGGATTTTCTCAAAAATATAAACAAGTTGTTACACTTGGCATGATGGCAAACAATGCCTCAGTTTATCCATGTATTTATGAAAGTTGTTTAAATATGATGGCTGAAAATAGTCTCTATTGTGAATCTTATCATAATCAGAAATTATGTAGAGAAGAAAACTGCTTTAGGGAATGTAAAACTGAATTAACATTTTTTATAGTCCAGACTATTGTAATATTCACCATTGATGTTATGATCGAAATTGTACGGTAAAATTTATTCAGATTTTTATTTTTATGAACATCATTATCCTGAGAATCAAGAAGCACATCCTAATTTTAATCCATTCTTAAACTAATGGAGACCAAAAATTAGATCTATTTCAAGTGATTCTAATGCATCAGCAATCACTCACTTTAGTCAATCAATAATGTCAAAGATACAGCGATGAAATCTTCATCACTATTTTCAATGAAATTTTACCTCTACATTTTTCAAAATATTTTCTATGTATGAATTGGATATCTTTATATGGACGTTTGATGAATTCATTGGCAGCATTCTCTCCTCAATACGTTACAAACTTTTCTTCATATCTATAGATATTCTTGATGTAGTAATTCAAGGATGATTGTAGATGCTTTTGAATTTATAAATTATCATAATGTATGTTTTTCACTGAATAAATCATGTAATATCTAAATAGTGTATTTCAATTAGACTTTATTTCATAAAATAAACAAACATTTTATATTTTCAAAACATTTTATTACCAAAATATATACAGCATATTATTACGATTATAATATTTCAATTAAAGCTTTATATCAATCAGATATTAAAATTATGATAATTTCATTCGATTAAAAAATTATAATTCCGCTTGGTTAAAAAAAAAATCACTTAAGCAAAAAAAATTGACTTTACTAAAAAAATAATTTCAGTTGATTAAAATAAAATTCCACTCAATTAACAAAATAATTGCACTTAATTAAAAAAAATATTTTGTAAAAGAAAGTGTTCTTATACTAAGACTTATTGATTCTTTCCAGATAAAATGTTACTTTTTTTTGCCATCACATTTGCTTTATAATTCCAGAATAAAATGGCTATTAGGGTGAGTGAAAACTAATCTCTTAAAACACCTGAGCTACTGTCTGACAGATGTTTCTAAATTTTGTAAAAATGGTCTCTGCTGAAGGAAAACATTTCCTATTTTTTTATTTTCACAATCTGATTTTTATACTTAGCTTCTTCCACATATTTCTACTGCCGTAATTATTACTGAAAATGTGTTTTTTTATATACTGTTTCTATCAATTCCTGAAAATTTTGTAATGAATCACAATGACAAAATTGAAATTGATTAGGTAAATTTTGTCCAGTGCACCATAAAGCTAATAGCTTGTTAAATTTATACATAAAAATATGCAGTATAAAATACAAAATTTATTAACTAACCCCACTCTTTCATTAACAAACAAAAGAAAACTATACCCCTGTCCTGATATTTATATTGAATTACTAATGATTATATAATGTTGATTGTGTATACATGTAAATTGTGTGTGTGTGTGTGTGTGTATATACGTGGTACCATGGCTTGTACGAAGCTATAATAACCCGCCTCATAATCATCTGACACCTTCATTCAGAATAACAGACAATCGGAGCTATAGGACGTGATTATTACTTTACAAAAATAACTGAACTATTACTATAAATTACCTATGTCATCAGCCATAATTCTACTGTACCCGTTCTTCGCTCCTAATCAGTTGTTCCCGGCCACTTTGTTAGGAAGGCCAAGAGACAACCATAGAGACAGAATTTGTCCCATCCGAGAATGGGCCAGCATCCGCACATCATAGGAGTTCCGATATAACTATTATTAAAGAAATAATGACTGATAACACAACAAGGGGAGTAGTTCTGAATCTATAAGAAGCTCTTATAGGGTGACTAGCATTGACCCAGAACTCTAAAAAATAAACATTATCTAAGATTACATTAGCTAAGTTAAACAAAAAGAACATGGAAACAATGCCACAGGAATAACACGGTTATCCCTAAGAACCTTAGAAGTGAAGATATAGCTGATCTAGACCATATGCTTGCCTATAAATCATTATTACACAAAATAATTACTGCTGTATGACCTGTGAAAAAAAAAATAGCAAAGACATTAGCAAAGAAAAATTATTTATAAGATTCGGCTAAAAATAAGACTAAGTCATCGTCCCTCAGATTAGGGTTTTAAAGGCTCATCATGTTTATTTTATAAGCAAACAAAATTATTCCATAAGAGGCATCAGAATAGCATGACATTATTTCTTTTCCTTTGATTTAAAAAAAAAACTAAATTGTAACATACAAATGAAAATTGCAATAATAAACCAATAATTCGATTAATACTGCACTTGAAATAAAATTATGAAAAATGGGAGTTATGGCAAGGCACCTGAGGCATGTAAAAGAATTTTTTAAAAAAAAAACATATTTTTTAAAAAAAAAATAAAAAATTGGAATAATGTGCACACAAAAATTAGAAGACTGTAATTATCTTTTCTCATTAAAAACTCTAGCTGCTGCGGTGAATAATCTTGATGGATGACTGGAACAATGTTTGTTATGCTGCTACTTGGTATTGAAATATATATAATGGCAGGAATTATGATAGCTATATATCGGGAAGAACATTTAATAGACTCCGGATGGAATATTGTATAGGAATTCATGTAGAGGCAATGGTCTCTGCTGGTAGCTTGATGCAATAAGGCTTTGATAGATGGTTCGGTTTCTCAGGAATGATGCGGGCTTTTCATTCGGCCGCTGTTGATTGCAGGCTGGTGACTTCTTCCCCCACTACTATGTCAAATTAATAATTCTATTCTCAAGACACGAGATGGAGAGGGACACATGAAAGGCTTAGTTTGGCCATCGTTACCTACACAGAATAACCTGTATAGTTTTATACCTTTTTGTTGTGTGTAAAACCGAAGGATAAGATAAGGCTCAGGTCACTATTAAGACACCATGTTCCTTTCTCAGAGTCTTCAAGTAAAGTTTGGAACAAATCAACCTATGTTTACCTGTGGAACACCTGTAAAACTGGTCATATTATCAAGGATATTTTCACTAAAAAAATATATTCAATAATATCAATGCATAAATTTGTAAATAATACTTCAAAAAAATCAAGCAAATCAATAATTAGCTAACGTAAGGAATGGACAGCAGAGTCCAGAGTAATTTATTTTTATTTTTCAAACCTTTGTGCACATTTTAAATTTTTAAAATTTCAAAAATAACATTGATCATTGACAGTATATGCCTGGAATTCACATATTATAGTTGTAGCAGGGAAAATGAATTTTCTAATCTCTGCACACAAAAGTGCACAAAAGCCCCATAAGGAAGGAGGCCAAATAATCAAAGCAATTATATGCACATATACAGTAGCTACAGTAGCAAACCCCTATAATATAAAGGCTAAC
>PXIH01S0014959.1:2806-15706 GCA_003024985.2 Euperipatoides rowelli
CTGTGGTACTGAATAGGTAATACAATAGAACCAGTGTAGCATAAAGTGAAATTTAAATTTTAAAAAACATAACAGCCAAAAAAAAAAAAAAAGCTTATCAAAATATCTGCAACAAAAATATAAATAAGGTGCCCCGGGCACCAAAACGTCCATGGGAAGGGGGGGGAGGGGGTGTGACACCATGAGTTATCGCACTGGGTGACATCAACCCTAGTGACGCCTCTGGTGTTTGTGGTGGTGGGAGAATCTAAAATTAATAAATATTGGCTATGTGGTTTCGGACTATCAGTAAATGATTTTGATAATGCTAAAAATAAGTTTAGTAAACTATATTTTTTAAAAAAAAATTATTTACTGGAAGGCATTATTTTTGCAGTATATTCCTTGCACCCATATTATCAATATACAGTAGGTTCAGAATAATTAATTCACTGCTCCACTCCTGTAGAAAGTTCTAAATGTTTTTGATTCAGAATATACATTAATATACAGTATATACTGTATCCTATTGTATACACATTCTGAATTTCTAGGCTAATAAACTAAAGTTGATGTATACAGCTAATGCATTGTATCAGATATACAAGATTCAGTCAAAAAATGACCTCAACCATATCTTTAAATTAAAAATAAGAAAGGCAGCCATTGGCATATATAGTAAAACATTTATTTATTTCAGTCATATTGCTAAATTGATAACATCAAAGGCAGTCATTGGCTTTGTATAAATTTATTTATTTCAGTTTAAGTATCATTCCTTTTATGGACTTTAAAGAAACTAACTAATTAGAAAAAAAGTGTTAATACAAAACTGAGTACATTTTACTATGACTGTACCACAAGATAGCTCTTCCTATTATGAATATTTTTCCTTAATAGTAAGCGATATATAAATGAATGGAAAATATTAACAGTGTAAATCCATCAATTTTATTCGTTTGGTCACTTTGGTGATGCTTAATGTTGATAAGTTTATTTAATTCAGACAAAATGAATAATAGAGAAAACTTTTTGGCACATTTTAATTTTATCAGAACTGATCTTATGGGATTTAAAAAAAACAAAACAACTAATTCGAAGCAAAGTAAATAACTAACTCTAAAAAAAAAAAAAAAAAAAAAACCCCATCAACATTGCTACCTGGCCCGGTTAATATGTTTTTTATGTGGTTTTGTTTTGTGAAATCACTAAAAGGGTTATTGTCACATGTCACCAACTTTTTTTCCTTCTAATTCCTTAAAATTTCAGATTTTTGTATGGAAAGTAGCTATGCAGTTTTCAAAACCTGATTTTGAAAGAAATTCACATATCTTGTTTATGTGCAGATGAAGATGCATGACAAGAAATCTACAGTTTGCAATGAACGTTCAGGTATAAATGAGGTCTTAATTTTTCCCAAATGAAGGATATGTATGCATGCCCACTTAATCGACATTTTATGGCCTAAACTGTATATTGTATACACTAATGGTGCTGATGAATGGTGATTGCCAAGTTTGATAAAAAATAAACATTTTTGTAAATGGCAAATTATTTTCTAGGTTTGAGAAACTAAATGGCAAAATTATTAGATATTTATTATAGGCCTATTCTATAATTAATTTTATATTAAATACAATTTACTTTTAATTTTAAAACAGTGTACAGTAACTGCAGCACTAACATTTCAATACAGAGCTTAACAATAAACGTCTTTCCAAAAGCCTCTTTTATTTTATAGGGATCAACAAACGTCATTACATTAATGAACCTGTGATTATAAATTTTCAGTGAAACATTTTTTAATAACAAAAAAAAAAGAGGCACTTTTATATTGATCAACATTGTAACAAGTGTTTATTTAAGTCTGATTTTTATCTTGAGAGAAGTGATTGTCTCGTTTATGCAGAATTCATTTACTTGAGTAGAAAGTTATGTTGATAGCTGTGTGTAAGGAAACTGATAATTACAGGAATGGATGAAGACATATTTAGCATAATCAAAGAATTCTTGTAATTTTAAATGGGGGGGAGTAAATCATTAGGCCAAATCAAATAAGAGCTACATAACATGTTTTTAAAATTTTTGTCCTATTAAACATACACTTTCTTACTCCCTAAAATCCCAAATGGAACATTTGGTTTGCAATCAGTTAAAAAAAATGTTATTTCTATTAGCCAAAGATCTTTTGAAAATGAATAAATATTGTCTTGTTGTTTTAATTGACATTACCAATATTTTATTCAATTTGGTTTCTATTATAAACAATTTTGACTGCTAAAAAACTGTGTTTACTATATTTTATTGTTTATTTAATATATAGTATGTTATGGACTTTGAATATTTAAACTTTTCTATAATTATGTTGGGATCATGTGGTAGTGTATTTGTTAATATTGTTTTAATTAATAAAATTCATGAAGTTTCAAAAATATATACAGTACTGTGCACATGCCAACTATTTAACTGAGATGAATTCTTTGAACTTGCTAAACCCACGCAGAACATCTGCACCCTAAGATGTTAATTACCAAAATTTTTTAAAGTATAATCTAATTTTTAAGAAATTAATAAGAAACCATTGAAAATTTGCTGCTTCTCATTCAACTTTTCTAAATTACTTTGACCTTTTCTTTGCTTATTTGTCAAAATAACTGAGATCAATCAATATAACCTACAGTACCTCGGTACCTCCTTACCACTCTCCCGCCTTCCCTACCTACTTACCTACATAATTACCTACCTACCTTTTTAATAACTTAAAACTGTTTAAAAATACTTTCACTTGCAGCTAAAAGTTTTCCACTATAAATATAAAATCTCTAAATAAAATTACGAAAAACAATTTTATATTTAAATTGACATTTTTTTTGTGCCACATACTATTTACATTTTTTTTTTACCGTGAAGTAAATATTCTTTAATAAAAATAAAACTCTAATCCAAAACATTTTTCTTTCTCGTGCAACTGTAGTATTTAAAAATTTTTCATTGGCAAAAATCCAAAAGTTTTCTCTTTTTTTTCTCTCACGCTGGAGCGTGCTATTATTAACTAGAATTTATTTTTCTGACACATACCAAACTACCATGAGGATTTGCTGCATCATGAAGAGATAAAATAGATCCGTAAATTAAAAATATTTAATAAAGGCTGCATTTATTGATATTACTTATACGGTAGGCTTATATGTAAAGTTTTACCCTAAATAAGTCAACTAGTTAAGACTAAAATTAGATCCCCTATATCGGAAAGGTTTGTTTTAACTAGTTAAAACTAAACATACAGTAACTAATGCTATTTTCTGAAAATAGTTTTAAATAACTAAAATTAGCATTAACAATATATTGTAATTATCCTAAATTTGTTGAAACTAATTTTAATTAGTCCAGTTGAAAGTAAAATTAGTACCTAGTTTTATTTACTCCCCCTCCCCCCACACAATTGTAATTCACACAAGTTTGGTTTTAGTTTAAATAAGTTTTACCTTATTTCATATAAAAACTCTAACATTTACAGTAGTTATTTCTTTAGCAAAAATGATTAAACTTATTTAGAATGTACTGTATATCATTACTATATTATGTAAGCTACTATGCTACCAGGCAATTTTTTTAAAAATATCTCCACTTCCATAATTATTTTATGGAAATGACAAAATGTTCTTACTTTTGTGACCTAAATTCTAATTTGGCGGAAAAAAATTAAAACCCAGAGCCTTGACTATATCTTTACAAATAAAAAATTTAAGGCAATCTTCAGGCGTTTCTTTAATTATTCTTTATTTACATTTCAGCATTCATTATCCCTTTCAAAAATCTTTAAGTTAAAAGATTTTAAAAAACAAAAATTATTTTGTAAGACTTTGATAATTAATTTTTATGAAATTTAAAATAGCTTAATTGCTTAAATTTACAAATATTGTACATAACAAGATTTAGTATAATACGTGTAAATTAAAATAATTACACTGTAATCTGGAAAGAATCGTACATTCAAGAAACAGTAATGGCAACTTTATAATGCATTTTTTTTTTAAAATTAGGATTATGCAACCTACATTACCGGTACTTGATCATTTTTTCTTCAAACATTTGCTTTAAATATTTCCTATTATTATTAGGCGCAGGATCTCTATTAACATATTTCAGTATATATATAGTATAACCTACCCATTTTTTATTTATTCTGCCATAATAAAACTCTTGAAAAAAAAAATGAAAAATTTGAAAGAGCATCAGCCAATGGCCTAAAGAACCCATTTTTTCAAGGCAAAGCCTACTCTATTAATACAATTTAAAGGTCAAATTTAACAATTTTTTTTTTTTTTTAAAATTATTGAATTTCAAAAGATCTTTACTAAAAACAAAATCCAGCAGAAAAAAAAATAAAAAATAAATATTTACAATTAAATTTTTAAAATATTTGTTTTTAGCTACTCCCCCTTCAAACCACATTGTCTATTGTAGCCTATACGCTTGGGGAGATATTTTGTCAGGGTTGAGAAACTAATGGCGCTTGCTATGCTAAGTTATAGAATATTCGCTATCTTTGTCAGCTAAAGGTTGGAAATCATATGGACTAATTGTTTAAATACTTGTAAATAATCATAATCAAATTCATCCTTTGTGCTATTATGGTCCAATTTGTTTTTAAAAAAATCTAAACAGGCTTTACTTCAATAACATCCCTCTATTTACAGCATAAATCAACATGACCAAAACAGATGTAGAAAGTTTCAAAATAATCTTGGACAAAAAAAAAAAAAATTTCAAACCTTTATTTTTGTAATCTCAAACAGAGGATAGGAATATTCTTAATTTTATCTTTAAATAAGCTAACTTTTTTTATGCATTTAAAATTTATTTTTTTCAGTGGATCTTTTTTAAGTTAATTACCTTTGAAAATCAATAATTTTTTTTAAAAAAATCCATTACATTTGACCTTTAAATTTCATAAAAAGTAATATGGTAATCATAACTTCTAAGCATTACAAAAAATATTTAATTTCCTTCAAATCCTTTTTAAATGTTTGAAAAAGGCAACGAATGCTGAAATATATAAAGAAAAAAATTACTGAAACACCAAGATTGTTTTTATTTCCTACTTGCAAAGTTAACACAGAATATAAACATCAACATAAATTGTATACATGTGTATTAAAATATAACGGTGTATAAACTGTATATCAGGCAGCTCTAATAGATTGCCATATTAAGGCAAACTGTTAGAACTGCCTGATAAAAAAATAAACAATGCATTAAAATTAATACAGATGAAAGCAATTAAGTAAAAATATTAAATAAAGACAAAATTTAGTGTCAAATTAATAATAAAAAGTCCCTATCCATCCCTGATCACTCACTATATAACTAAAATGTATTAAAAATTTGACTAGACTGATGTGATTACTGTTACACTTATAAAAAATTCCTACTGGCTCAAGAGGACAAATTTAATAGAAATTTTG
Source organism: Euperipatoides rowelli (assembly GCA_003024985.2). Classification (NCBI taxonomy): domain Eukaryota; kingdom Metazoa; phylum Onychophora; class Udeonychophora; order Euonychophora; family Peripatopsidae; genus Euperipatoides; species Euperipatoides rowelli. The sequence goes on from PXIH01S0014959.1 coordinate 8,254, forward strand.
CAACAAAAATGATAAATTATGCATAATATTCAGTTATCTCCATGGATTTAGGGGTCAAAGTTTCAACCAAAAATATTTTTCAGTCAAATTACTTTTTTTCTTTAAATATGCATTTATTCTCTAAAATGCAAAATCTTTTAACACATGTCTGCCATTTAAAAGTTGATTCATTATTAATTTTTGATCAACTATTCATAAATCCTACCTGTGCCTTCATTTCAAACAATTTTTCATTACTGGGAGTCAGTTGAATAGCTTCATTCCACTTCATTATAGCTTCCCAAAACCTATTAGAAAAATTTTATATAAATAGGAACATTCTGCTTAAGAGTTGTTTGTCATTAAACAATGTTGAATAATGTAATACTGTATATTAATACAATTTTATAAATATTGTCAAATAGATTTTCAAGTGCAGGCTTGAAAAATTCACCTGTATAATTGACTAGGATCATTTGATACTAGCAGTTTTTTTTAAAAAAATACTTCTTTATAATAAATTTTAAAAATTTATGTAACAAGATCTGGAATCAATTTCAGTGCTTGAAATTTAACAAGAGTTTTATTTTTTCTTATTTCAGCTTAAAATAAAATGCAAGGTAATAAATTAACATTAAATATTTATTTCCTTTTAAAATTAAATCATAATTTCATTTGTAATACAATTCCATTTATTTTATTTTGTTACTAATCAATATTGAAAAAAAAAAACTATATAGGCTAACTGGGATAGGAAATGTATATGTGTGTGGAAAGGTGCTTATTTTTTGGGAAATGAATTAAAGTATAGTTTTCCACTCATCTTAGTAAAATGCGATTTTTTTTTTTTTAGAAAAAATTGTAACAAATTTTTTCTTTGATGGAATTATTCCCATATGTAGATAGTGTTTGGCAATGACCAAAAAAAAAATTATAGTCTTCCTACGACTTATACAAACTTTCTCTAAATAGCCTACTACGGTACATAAATATTTATTTATATGATGATTGAATTCTATATTTTGAAATTTTAATCATTCATAATTTCCCCCCTTTTTTTACATTTAATAGGCTAGCCTACATAACACTTTGGACTAAAAGATTCATCATGATAAAATAAGCTATTCTACTTATTGAATAAATAGTTTTCTTTTAACAAATCATGAATTGATTTACTGTGCATTGGTAGCTTGCAATGCAAATTTTAAAATATTGGGTTTAAAAGACAAATCCCTTATAAATTTTACATCCTCTTTGGTAATAACCGTATTCTGATTGAAAAATTATTTTTCAGACAAAATATCCAGTTACACTGTCTACTTGAACATGTTCATTTGTGTGGCATTATTTAAGAACAATTGTGAACGATTCATGACTGTAACTGACTGGCACACTGTTCATGTGAAAAGAGATTGTTTGATCACCATTAGGCTATATTACTACATAATTCTAAATTTGCAACAATTTGATTACACTATCATCATTCTGGCTTAAATATAAAACAAAATACATTAGCTAACTATTAATTGCATGTAGTTTTAAATATGTTTAAATCTATCCGAGAATAAGCACTCATAAATAACTCATTTGGAGAGGGAGCTGTTAAGAGCTAGCTCATTAAAATGAAGATCTAACATGACACTAATTAGCTCATTATGTTTATCCATACCTTATACAGTATTATTGTCAAAATTTCAGTATAAATCTTACAGTAAATTACTTTAGATATTTTCAAACATTTAAGATATACAGTATTAGACTAAGCAGAATGTCTACAATTGACAGTTTCTCTGTTAAAATGCTGAACTTCAAAAGACAATTAAAAATTCAGTCATCACAGAATCTGTATTTCAAGTTTATATCCAGGGCTTTTTTTTTTTAACACATCAAATATATACTATTCATAAATTATACAATTTCATAAAAAGCATAAATTGTGGTTTTATTTATAAGTTGTTAGAAAAAGTACCTTACCACAGTGCCCTATTAACAATGTAGCCTAATTTAATATACAATTTAGAAAAAAAGAGAGAAAAAAAATGGTAGCCTACTGTAAAATTTATATTTTTAGATTAAACTTGATTACTTTTTAATTTGAGACAGTGGTGCAGCCATGATGGGGTTAAGGGGTAGTGACAGTTCCCCTGTTGTTTAAACACTAAAATCCACATATTTCTCGCTAATAGCAATAACATTCTTTTTAAACGATGATTGTTACTTACACCATATGAAATAAATTAGCCATTAAATATAATATTTCTTAAAAAAAGACAATAACTATGAGACAAATAAGAACATTTTAAGTAGAGTAGTCTATTTCAAATAAAAATTGTTCTTTGGCTGGGTTATATAACTTAAACAAAAAAACAGTTCCTAGGCAAGTCTCTACTGCCATATAGCACTATTGAAACAGTGTAAATTTTAACTAAAATCAAGATTAAAACCTTCAGAGTTCAAATATTATTTTGTTTATGAAAGAAGTAAAAAGATGGAGTAGAGTTAGTGTCTTCTAAGAATGTTATTAATAATAATAATTAAAAAATATATAGAGGTGGATTTTTAAATCAAGATACAAAATCTGTTAAAATAATAAAGCATTAAATTGTTGTCAATGATTAACAAATAATTTAGAGAACATTTATATACTGTACCTCTAAGTAAACTTTCTCAAAACTTTTTTCTCTCATGTTTATTTTTTTTATAACACTCCTAAACTAAAGGAATCAAATGTTTTAATAGTAAAAACCAAGAAAATGTGCAGCGCCATCTTGATTAGCTGGTCTATGGGAGGACTACTTTGATAGTTATATGAAAAATTGCTAATTTCTGCCTAGAGCAGGGATTCACAACCATCAGACCGTGATCTGAACCGTTAAATATTAAGCGGACCGCATGAAAGTTAAGGTGAAACATTTTAAATTTTTGCCGCAATTGTAATTTAAAAATAAATTACGGCAATATATTTATTTATTCCACTCATATTATTGCTTACATCTGCAAATTTTTATTTTTCAGATTTAAATTTCATTAAAAACAAAATTTAGTTCCAGAGTGAAAATGATATTGGTCAATTGCTTCGATGGCAAAAAAATTGGCCTAGATTAAAAAAAAAAAAATTGTTAATACCCATCACTGCCACCAGGTGTCACATTTACCATTTGTATGCCTATGTTAAACTATAGTTGGGGTGATGCTATTTTTTGTTAAGTATATAGTAATGTGCATAGGCTATATAATAAAATTATAAATTGTATAATTCGGTGACAATTCTAAAATAATTGTGTAGTAAATGCAGAATGTGTGTTAAATTAGTATTTTTCTTATCGCATTACAAAAAGGTAGAGAAACCCTGGCCTAGAGGATATCTAGTAGCTGTGCTAATTCATCAAAATCAATATAGGCTAATGCATATATTTAAAAGTAATGTTTTAAGTTAAAATATATTTTTGAATATAAAAATTAGACCAGCTTGTAAAAAGATTAACATTTATTATATTGTTAACTTTTGTTCTTAACTTGAATTAAAAAGAAAAAAAATGTTAATAAAATAATTTGATCAGCACTATTTTAAATTATTCAAAATATAAATCAGCAATTTGCTGGAACATAAATCATTAGTTCTAGCCAAGTAGTCTAAACAGCATCCTGCTAAAATAAATTAGTACCTGACAAATACTGTCATACAGTATATGCATATTCAGAATATACATGAATGTATTAAATATGCAGTATGTATTCATGTACAGTACATATAAAATAGAAACTATGATGTTATAAATTAAAACTCAATTATTGTTTTAAACTTTGCACTGGGCTGAAATATTTTTTTTTTTCATTAGAATTCTGGGACTGCTTCAGAATAAGAAAAAAAAATTAACATCTTGGTAAAATGGAAAAAAAAAAATAAAATATACACTGTATTACTTTATCCCTTAAAAATAAATATTTGGGCCTAGTTTTTTTTTAAAAAAAGGTCACATTTTATTTTTTTTAATCGTGTCAATTTTAAATGTAGATCTTTAATTTACATTAAGTAGGCTACACAAAGTAAATTTTAAAGCATACATTTAAAAATATATAAATTTACCAAAAATATTTTAAATGGAAACATTTTAAAACTAATTTTAAGAAAATATTTAGCCTTTAGAAAGGCCTCGTATCAGAAGCCCCGTAAAAATGTTTAGCAACATCTGTGAATTTTAAATAGCCTACTATATTGTAGGTATACAGAAGGCTATATTACACACACACATATACAGTATCTTGAATAATAATAAATCCATAACTATAAAACTGTCAGGTAGGCCAATTTCGTTAGCATCAAATAGTGAATATTAAAAAATTAACTTAAGAGCAGAAAGGCAAGACAAGAATTCAACATCAACAGCTACGATATATAGATATCAAATTATACTCTGTGCTTATTTAACGAGTAGCCTATAGAGAATATATACTCTAATATGGGTTAAAAAAATTAACTATAAAGTAAACATGAAATCTTGATTATGAAACATAGAATTAGAAAGAATAGGAATACAGTAAAGAAAAAGAAAATAGCCTATACCAAAATCTACAAATCCAACACCAACAAATTCACATACGGTAAATAAGAATTGGCAGAAAATAAAGACAGACTCGATCAAATAAAAAAAGAAAAACATGAACTAAATTTAATTTTATTCTGGGTTAAAGTCAAATCACATCAAACCTAATCACAAAATACTTAAAAAATGGACACATTTAAAGAATTTAGAATTAATTTCCCAGGAGATATTAGCATACAATATTTTGGAAAAACAAACTATAAAGGAAGTCAACCAATATGCATTAAATTTCCGACTACAAAATTAAAATGGATAATTTATAAAAACAGACACAAAGTTTTATCATACAAAAAAAAAACATTTTAAAGAAATAAGAATTGTAAGACAGATCCATATACCAAAGAGCTGAATATTCATAACTAGTATAAGAGTTGAAGACTAGAAAATGTCAAGGAGAAAAGGTTATATATATACAAATTGTTGAAACATCCTCTTTTAAACAAAATAATATCAATGATTTATTAGCCATTTTACCTTGTAGCCTACACTACAACCTGTTTTAGCACAAAATGTTCATTTGAATCAATTCAAACAAAAAAGACAAAAATGCAGATACCAGTAACAAATTTAAAATAGCAACCAATAACAACACTATTTACCAACATCTGCAGTCAACAAAAAAAAAATAGAACTAGAACCACAAATTTAAAAAAAAAAATCTCTATTTTTTTTAGTAGAGAGATGTCCAACAATAAAAACCCCAGATGAATTAATCAAAATTCCAGGATACATCATTAGAAAGGACTGAGAAAAAAGAAGAGGTGGCGGTATGGCAATATACTACAAATCATCATTTAATAATAATCGAAGAATTAAAAATGTAACATGAAAGCATTTGGTTATTCCTTTACATAATGAAAAACATTTAATAAACCTAAGTTATAGACTACCTAAATATTCCAGAATTCATTTTTGAAAGGTCTCTTTCAAGGTATAAAATTTTTCACAGAAAAAAATAACTAGGCGTAAAATAAAATTATAGCTTATTACTTGATGACTTCAACCTTCCAGAAATAAACTGGTCACATTTAATATGCAAATATCCAGAAAACAGTTTTGGCTTCAAATTTTTTAGGTTTGTAAAAAGTCTTTTTGAGCTAATAAATAAGGAAACAAGATTTAGAGGAGAATTTAGTTCACTTTTGGACTTTTAATCATTTTTTATGAGTACCGGTACCCTATATTGGCAAATGTGATTTCCAGGTTCTATTCAATATAAATACAAATATACAGTAAAAAGTAGATACACTAACTAAATACTGTATCAAGACGACAGAAATGATTTTTCCACAATTGACAATGTCTATGCAATATAGGCTACATTAGATTTAAACTAGGAGTGTGAAAATATTTCAGATTTTCATGCCACATGACAAACTTTAAATACAATAAATAAAACAACATTTTCCAGTAAAGAAAATCTTATTCAATGAGCCAAAGAAAAAATGTATGTGACTAACAAGTGAAATCCTCAAACTAATTAAATAAAGGAATTTATTTAAAATACCCGGTATACAAAAGAAATCCTACAATTAGGCCTATTGATAATAAGCTAATCTATAAAATGGATCCAGAAACAAACTAAGCACTTCCATAAAACAAAAAAGATTCCAATATGAAACTTTTCAAAAATAAACAAAAAAAATTGAGATAAAATTTACGATCATATCAAGAATAAAGTCAATTTGGAATCCTATCAATTGCTTAACTCAAACGTAATAATGTATAGGCCACAAATCAATTCAAATGAACTATGCCTTAGCAGAATATTTTGTTATATAGGCTAACACAAATAAAAACCTCACAACAAAATCGCAAATTATACCTGATAACATATCCACAAGCACCACAGAAATTAAAAAATATCATTCAAACTATCAGATATTCAAAAAGCATAGGTCTACCATACAATTGAATTTCCTATTATATCAAGAAATGCCCTAAATACTTCATAAATTTTCTAACATTAATAATAAACAAGTCCATAAGGCATAGGTATGATCCCTAGAAAAAGGGAATAATTGTCCCTTGGAAGTTCAAAAAAGGAAACAAAAATTCATTAACATCATACCAACCCATAATCATCACAACAACAATAGCCAAAATCACCAAAAGAATAATTTTAAAACATATGAATAATACAATACTCTCACGAGTCTCACCTATACAATATGGTTTCAAAAAAAGGCTATCTGTAGCAGATAACATTCTACACACTACCAATATATTAACAAAAAAACTTTGAAATTAACCAATCCCAACATACTGTAGTTTACTTTGACCTTTCCTCTGTGTGACATCATACAAGATCAACACTTCCATTATTAAACTTGAAAACTATAATTTTGATTTAAATATAAGATGGATGTAACTTTTTCTAGAAAACAGAACAATCGGAGTATAGAATTCCATGTTTTATGCGGCTTTCCACAAGATGCCATCTTATCGGCCACCAGTTTTAACAATTTATCTGATAACATATCTCTTTGGACATGGTGTTCTATGAAGATGATATCAAACTACTAAAAGGTATAGAAAACTCAACCGAGACTTCAATTCTTGAAGATATCAACAAAATTCAAAATTGGATGAAGACAAACTATTCTTAAACCCCGATAAAAGTTTTTCTTCTTCAACCACTAATTAGACGGTGTTATGCAATAACCAGTCAACCACACTTTTAATAAAAATGAATTAATCCACTCTAGGTAACCATAAGGGTTTCTTTTCTATGCCTTCAAATCAGTTAAGCTATATCTGCATTGATCTGCCATATAGAGACTGAAATATCAACAGTTTTACATGCATTTATGCTTACATTGCAAACTTTAAATGCATTTTACTCAAAACTATACCAATGTGGCTTGACT
>PXIH01S0014959.1:15951-26795 GCA_003024985.2 Euperipatoides rowelli
TAAAAAATATAAATTTGAAAACTCATTTTGCTCCTATACAAGGTCATAAAACAATGCATAAAAATGTCTTTTTAGATTAACGGATATTAAAAATGTCAAGACCCCTTTACAAAAATTCACCAGAGGTGACTTGATATTCATACAGTATATAGTAATACAAAACAACAAAAACTTATAATTCAAGTTAAATAATAGAGCAAATACTAGATCACACACTTTCAACATAAGGTCACAACATTCAAAAACCAACAGACAAAAGCTGCTGCTAAGCATATTTTTAAGAAATATATCACTATTAAAACTCTTTGCCACACAATATTTTTTTGGCCATTTATCTGGATAAGAGAATTTTACAAAACTTAAGACCATGGTCACACTAAACATGTTTTATATTTTGGGGACAGAGTTAGATAACAGATAAACAATATGTAACAGGTCAATAGACCTATAATACATTAATAGTAAAATAAATAAATTTTATCAAAATAAAAATTTAGCCTTTTAAAAATGGAGAAAATAAAACCTATTGATTTTAAATATACAGAACGTTTAAATTTATTAATGCCTTACTAAGATTAAAATATAAATAATTGGCTATTTTTTTTTTTTTTTGCAATAAAATTATAAAAAAAAAAAAAAAAAGACTAATTTTATTTACAACCATTGTAATGTTCGTTATATTGTGAAACTTTTTCCCTTCATACATTTGTTAATGAAGTCAGGATTATATTTTAACGTGCAATTATATTTTCAATCTGAAAACTCATTATATTATGAACTTAACGCGGACCTTTCAGAGTCAGCTAGGATTATTCCTTCCATGTATCGCCTTTGGCTTTTAGTAGCAGTGTCCTCCAACATGTTAATGTGTCTTCTCTTAGTATTGGCAAGCCAGTCAACATCTTGGTCTATTGCAGATTCGTCTTTCGCTTCAGAGTCAAATTTATTGACTAAGGTCTTTGAAACTTTATCACCGATTTTTCTTTTCCAACCAAAAGTAGTCATTTTCATGAGTGCATTCCTTCCAAAAGTTCTATATACTAGATAAGCCTGAAATAACCTTAATAAGCTCTTCAATAACGTAACGAAAATTTACTTTTGGGAAAAATCTTAGTTAAAAGTAAAATGTTAATTATGGACACTTCAATCATCGAAGTATATGATTTGAACACTTTTTACATTGCTGCTAAATATTACTAAATAAAAATAAATAAATTTAATCCACACGAATAAGGTTCCGCCATGTTTGGTACTTGGCCAAAGACGAATATAAGATCGTACGTTATTGGCCAATCTGTAAGTAGTATTTACAAAATCCTTAAAACTGATTGGTTAGTTTATTAAAAGCCGATAATAAAATTTACCCTGTTGCGCAGAATCCAACGCTGACCGGTAAATTTAAATGTCTTTAAAATTTTGTGCTGCTTCAATCAGGTAAAGTTATATATTTATTTATTTATAGTAAAGCTATAGAATTACTAGAAATATGTTTTCATTAAAATAATAATTATTCAATTGGCATTATACCGTACTGAATCTAGTGAAATGTTTTCAATTAAAGTGTTACCGTATTTCTATTTATTTTTCTTCACAATGGAGACATGATTCAGATACTGTACTACTGTACTGTATATTCAAAATTAATTTTATAGATTATGAATAGTAGGGTCTTCATTTGGAGATGATATTCTAGATTATGTCTGGAATCCACACTTTCCTTTAAATTCTGTCCTTTAGATTTCGTATGATTGAAGATTAGTGCCTTTCCATAATTTATACCCCCCCCCCCCCTCTTTTTTATTGTTTATTTATTTTAAAACATCTAATCTATAGACAACTAGAAATAGTAATAAATTGAAAATATTATACACTAGAACCGGGAAATATGCCAAGTTACCAATAATCTTTATGGGCAAATTACTTAATATGAATAATACAATTAGTCTAATAATGATTTTTTTTTTTTTTTACCATTGTGTTAATCTGTAACTTATCCCACATCATGTTTGGGCTAGGGATTTAAGATTATGTTTAGTTTACTAACATGCATTTTGTTCTAATTATTGTAAGTTATATAACATGTATGCAATTCATATTAATAAACAAAAGTAATAATTATTCTTACTAAACTTATTTAGATTATAGCCTAGCTAATAAAAAAAAAAAATTATACATAAATTACATATCTCTTCTCAATGCATGGAAATGTGCATAAGAAAATATTGTATTTTAAAGATAATTTTCAAATAGCCTCCACCTTCAGGTAACATTTATAATTTTGAACAACAAAGATAAAATTGATATAAAGTACATTGTAAACATACAGTAGGACCTAGGCCTATACTGGACCACTGTACTTGAGAACCTATAGATACCCTAGAGCTACAGCCTATATACAGAGGAATAACTAGGGGACTGGGCACACTGGTAATTATAAAAACCTACTCAAAAATAAAAATTGTAAGCTACTTTTTTATTACTCAATGCATAACATTAGTGGTATTCATGTGAATAGGCTATAGATGTGTTCTTGCAAAGTGGTGATGCAGTAATAGAGTGGTAGAAAAAGCATTTGGACTCTTGAGAAAATTTAAAAGAACTTGTCTTGAGTAAGACTAGACTTTGGCCATCACATTTGTTTATATCCATCTTCAGTGATTGCTTTGTTAGCAGCGGTGGACTGGATACATGACAGGCGAGGAAGGAAAGAAATTCAAGCCAATTTCCCTTTAATAGATAACTAAGTACAAATACATTGCATAAGTTAAAAAGATGCCAATAAAATCTAATTATACTGTTAAAGTAATTATTCTTAAATCATATTTATTCTTTTAGGCTACATACTATGTAATGCATTTGTACATACAGTCTATATCAGTGTCAGACTGGCTCAACTCCTACTGGACATTTGATTAAATGGCCTCTTACTAAAAAGTGGATTTTGTGGAACTGGTGATTGTTATTATGGGAGAGGCTGCTTGAACAGTTCAGTGTGAATATTAACAGTTATGGGTCACGAAAATACTCCTATGGGGTCCAGTGGCAGAGCTCCTGGAAGCTATTTTTAGATAGATAGATCATCTATAGCAGCGCCTTCATACATGTGTTCCTCCAGGCCCTTGTCACAAATATTAGTTACAATTCTATATTATGCTAACAAATAATATAAAACAAACAAATTAAAACAATTTTGTAAAAATATACAAAATACAGTCAAAAACTTAAAAGTTTTTTAAACAATTTTAAATAGTTCACTTTTAAAAATATTATAACTCTTCTGAAGTCTTAATGAAGCAGGCCTGCAATTTATTCCAATATACCGATCCCATTCCCTGGAAAGATCTAGCACCAAATTTTGTCCTGTAATGTTTCACATAAAAACCCAGACCCAATTTCAGTCTTGTATTTTGTTGATGTATATCAGACTGCAACAATAACAGATCATGTAGATAGCTAGGTTTACCCATATTCAAAACCTTCCATAACAAAAGATAAAAGTGAATTTCTCTGAGTTTAGTCAAAGACTTCCAACTCAAAGAAGCAACAGCTGTCGTGGCGCTACTAAGTCCAACCCCATGTACAATATAACGTGCTGCAGTGTTGGAAACCACTTGCAACTTCCCTGTTAAAACACTACCACATTCCATCCAACAGTATTACAGTATGTCAAGTGTGGCAGAATAAGAGCCCCAAAAACTATTTTCAATATTTCAACTGGCATAAAATGTCTTAGCTTTAATAATAGCTTGTTCAGACCCATGGTCTTTCTAAAAACTGCACAAATATGACCCCTCCATGTCAATTCACTATCTATTAAAACTCCTAAGATCTTGATTTCATTTACCTTAAAATAAGCTCTGCTGTTTACTTAAAAAATACTGAAATTTAAAATAACCTAAATGACATACAAAAAAGTTGTGTTCGTTAGAAAAAATAGTTTATAATGAAATTACTTGTTTTCATTTTATAGATTTGTCTTTTTCTCCAGTATGTTGGGATTGTCTATAATCAGCCAATAAACCCAACAAGAGTTATCTACTATATGGTAAACACACACTCACATTTCCAATAATTTATTTTTGCAGTGCGAATGGAAAAGAAAATTTAAAAAAAGTTTGGAGAAAAGTCCAAAATACAGTAATTACTTTTGAATTGTGTGCTATCTCTAGATAAGAATACTAATTTTTTTTTTTTTTTTTAAATTTTACAGACAGGTGGGGATTGCCCCCTTCCCAATCCACCACTGTTTTTTAGCCTAATCAAAATTTATTTACAATCTGAACTAATCCAATGAAGTTATTATTTTTTAACAATTATTCAACTAATGGAGGGATTTATTGGATTGGTTATCATGATAAATGTGCCACTTTGTCTTTGTGATGACCAAGATAAATTATTTTTTAGCAATATCTACTGGTCTCAGCTGCCAACTCAGTGATTCTGTTTCACCACTCATTTTAGCATTTACTCCAAGTACTATATAGATATATTATTTTCAATACAAATTAATCAGTTTATTGGTTGAAAATTAATTCAGGTTAGCTGTTCAGCTGATAAGATGTGAGAATGAATCACAGTATATCTTAATCAATTACCGTAAATACATTCTGCAAATGTTTGTCATATCTTCATAACTTATACATTTTGTTAAAGCGAAAACCACCGACAAGCTTCTGTATAATATTGAGAGTCCAATTTAGCCAGTCGTTTCCAAATAAATGCAAATGCTGTACAAAATAAACAATATGTAGCCTACTATTGTATTTAATTAAAAGTAATTTGAACAACAATTTTAATGCACTAATCATTTTTGGCTAGGAGAAATTATACAGTATATAGGCCTACAATTACAGTATGAAGAAAACTTTAATTCAAAGTATAATTTGCTTAAAATTTTACTGTATCAACTAATTCATATATTTTTATATTTTTGTATAGAGGTGGAAAATGAATAATGAAGGCTGTGAACTCAACTGCTCTATGATTATTGAAACTTTGACATCTACCAATGTTCCGAACAAGCGTTCCCATTTCCGTAATGCCAGTCTTCTGTTGGGTAGAAATGAATTTAAGGATATCATTATGAAAATTAATGCTGGTAAAACTGCTTTAAAATATGTTATTAAAGACATTGTTCTTCACAAAAAGTTTTATAAAGACGGTAAAGCTTCCATCAACTTACAACCACAAAATGTCCAATTACTTTTATCTAACTGTCCACCTCATCAATTGTTAATTTTTATAAAGACATTGGAAACAAAATTAATAACATTAAAGCAAAAAGGAGTAATATCTGAAAGAGATAGACTCTATGCAGATGTGAAACCAACATTTGAATATATTAGCCCCTTAAATGAAAAGGATATAACTGTTTTACGTGATAAGAAAAATAAGCAAACAGTTGTAAAAGATGCTACACCTAAAAGTAAAAGACGACGAAAAGAAGACAGATTTGTATTATCACAGGTACTAGACATGATAAATTCTTAACCAATAAAAAAAATTCTATTATGAAAATTTTCATTGATTATGGGTTTTTCTCCCATTAGCCTATATATTGTACATGATACTGTATATACAGTATACTGCTTTCAAGCAGGGCCCCCACATTTTTTTCGGGGCTCCGGGACTGAAAATCAGGTGGGACCCTTTCATATTTTTGATAAGCTTTTTTTTTGTGAAGATTTGATAAGCTTTTTTTTGTTTGTTTGAACATTTTGTTTACCTTTGATGGACCTTGTAAGGTCCCTTGTGTGTGAAGATTTGATAAGCTTTTTTTTCATTGTAAGGGCATTTTGTTGACTTTTATTGAGTCAATGGCCCCTTATATAGGCTTATGAGTACTCCTCTCGCATCACCCCTGGTCATAACTATGTAGTTTCTTATGGAGCTTGTTCTTACATGGGCTACCCCACTGGCCCCGGGACTACCGCCCCAACCAACACCCCCCTTTTTTTGTGGGGGCCCTGCACACAAGTACAGTATATACGGTACTGTACATAATGTATATGTTTGTAAGTTATATAGAGCTTTTATCCAAAATTACTACAGTAAAACCTGTCTTGAGAGACCCCTGCTATGAGAGACCACCTGCCTTTAAAGACCACAATTTCTTTGCACCAATCAATTTTTCACACAAACGACCTCTTATTAAAGACCACCTCTCTAACGTGACCAGTGGCCAGTCTTTTTAAATTCCAAGCATTGAATTTAGCCTTTTTTGTAAGACCACAAGAACTTTGTAAAAAGTGTGACTTTTTTTATTTACAGACAAAATTAAAAAAAAAGCAAATTTAAATGTGTAAATGCCTAAAAATATAACATTGTAGTCTAGTGTATTTCATTACAGCATTGGGCTTTGTTGAAAAAAGGGGAAAGTTTATTTTTGAAATCAACTCCTTTGAAAGACCAATATTTTATAGCAGAAGAGATGGACTTTCAAGACAGTTCTTCTTTTGAGAGACCACCTGTTTTGAAAGACTGTTATTTCATGGCAGAAGGGGTGGTCTCTCGACAGGTTTTACTGTAGTTATAACTAATTATAACTAGTTGAAACTAAAATTCTCTGCTGGATATTGGAATAATTAGTTTTAACTAGTCAAAACTAAACACAAATGCTATTTTCTGAAACTAGTTTTAAATAGTTAATATTAGAATTAATATTATTATCTTTCGGACAGATAGTATAGTCTGTAGCCTAGGACTTTACAGTAAGACAATTTAAACTAAAGCTAAAATGGGTTGCAGTTCTTTAAGTAAATATCAAGATACCTTTTAAACTCATCAAAATTATCAGCAATGACTATTTCAGGTAATAATTTTTTTCACCAAGGAATCACTCTAATAGTTAAAAACTAGCTCTTATTTTTGTTTTCTGGTGTTCTCAATTTAATTTTTTTCCATTACTTCTTGTGATTTCATCTTTGTTTAGATCAAAACTATTACTGGAAATTTAATAAGTTAATTTTACTTATATAGAGAAGATTGTATCTTACTTTTCTTTGAAATGAAGCAAGCAAGTTTAAGCATGATAATCTTTTAGTGTATGGTAGGTTATGGATATGATATATCTTCTTAGTAAGAGCATGGAAACTCAGATCAATCCCATCTCTATCCCCTGGATTGTCAAAATAGTATACAATCAAGCAATAATCAAAGTGGAGCATATAAAGAATGGTGTCATAAAATGAAAGTTACTAAATAAAATTGCTCCTTTTTGTCTGATCTTCTTCACTAATATATCATATTGGATAGAAAAACACAGTTTATGTCTAGAGACCTAAATTTTTGTTGTTGGTTGGTGAGTTTAATAATAATAATTAAAATTGTTTGTACCAACATTAAGAATAATACATTTATCACTGTTGAGTACGCTTTAAGTCCGTTATTGGTAGACCAATTACCAAATTGATTAATGTCTTTTTGGAATTTGTGTCCGACTCATTGTCAGTGCATCTAAAATTTTTGAAATCATCAGAACATGAGGATGTCGCAACTATTTTCCAACTGAACATCAGATACAAAAAAATTGAATTGAGTGGCTGACAACACCGCTCCCTGTAGAACACCAATGGTCAAAATGAAAACATTCACTCTGAAAGATTTCTTGTAAAATATATCCATAAATTCCAAAGTGATGAATTTTGTTGATTAATAGTGTATGATTAAGGGTGTCAAACACCCTAGAAAAGTCTGCGTAAAGTATAGAAAATTGTGGCCATTATCACATAGTTGTGTGCATGCATTCAGTGCATTTAAAAGATTTGATTGTGTTGATAGACCACGTCCAAAGCCATGTTGGTAATCTTTTAACAGGGATAAGTTGTCAATGGTTTTCATCAGTCTGTTATGAATTAATACAGTAGTTCAACTATCTTACTTATACAGTTCAAGTTGGTAATAGGTCTAGAGCTTTCAAGGTTACTCGGTCCCTTTTTGAAAACTGGTAATATCATAAATATGTGAATTTAGTTGAAATTAATTTTAATTAGTTTTATTTCTGCATGAATTTCTCTTTGCACATAACTTGTTTGGGATCAATATTATATAAAATGTGAAAGAATACTGTATATATCACAAATTTTTTGTATTTAAATATGCCCTGATTTTTAAACCTACATAGATGTAGATTTAAAAATCAGGAAAAAAACAAACTGATACAATCATATAAAGTAAAATTATTGTAATTCCAAGATAATCACTTTTTGGTCTGGTTCTTTTAGAGTCTGTAACAAATTTTGTTGAAATTATATATTTATTACTAGCATTCGTTTTCCATAGGTTTACATGTCATCAATGTCATGTCAAGCAAAAAAAAAAAATACAATAAATGTTTTTTTCATCTCATCATATAGGCTAGTATGTCTACAATCATAAAATATCCAATTTTGTCAAGCAATAACATTTTTGGTGACCATGTTCTCCCTTATATTACTTAATATGATATTGATACAATTACAATCCTATATTAAATTGATTTCTCAACTCATATGCATGGCTCTGTTCAAAGATAGTTTTAGTTTTGAGATATTTTTTTTTACAAATTTGTAAGACAATTGATTGAAAGGGAGATCACCTTTTTTTTTTTTTTTTTTTTTTGGGGGGGGGGGGGGGATAAGCATTTCTCATATTTATATTTTCCTGAATTTTTAATTTACAGATTTAAAAAAAAATTATATTTAAAGAAACTTGACCACAAGAACAGTATAATTAATGTGTCATATTATAAAAAAATAAAGTTTGAAGAATTCCTAGGCCTGTAGGCTAACCACCTATGAATTAAAACCTACTTGTGGAGAGGTGATGATTATGCAATAAGGTGCAGGGGTAACACAATCATGTTGTGTAAAACTATATTACAATATTAAAACCTCAAAACTTGTCTACATGTGTAAATCTATTTTTTCAATTTTTAACCTGTCTGCTGCATGTGTAGAATAATTGCTATAATGTTTTAGTCATTTACACTATATTTTTTTAAAAAACTGTTTTTGTTAATTAACTTATTTTCTAATACTGTTGCCTATTTTTAGACTCCCACTTCAACTAAGACAACTATAACACCTTGTTCCTTGCCATCTCCTCAACTTACTGCTGATCAAAAATTTGTTCTTAACACGGTGAGAAATGGACAGAATGTTTTTTTTACAGGAAGTGCTGGTACTGGGAAATCATTTTTGTTGAAAAAAATTCTAGGATTATTGCCTCCTCAATTCACTTTTGCAACTGCCAGTACAGGCATTGCTGCTTGCCATATTGGAGGTTCCACCCTTCACTCATTTGCTGGTAAGTTTAGACACAATATTTAATCTTGTAAACTTCATTATTTCTAAGTGATTTCTTTTATGATCGATTTTTTGGGACAGTTGAATGTATAACATTGATTTTGTAATATACACTATAGATAGAACCATTTGACAGATCATTCTATCCCCCGCCTCAACTATTTTTTTCTATGCTTGAATTGTATGCTTTGGTTACAATTTTTAAGCTATTTGAGTTATAAGGTACCAGTAGATATAATTTTTACATCAACTTGGTAAATTCACCATATCCCTCCTTCCCTCAGCATTCCTCCCATTCCTATTTAATGCTGTAATTGTATGTTTCATTACAATCTATGGTGTCCACAGAGGGAGGGGGCAGTTGACCCCTTGGAAAAACAGTGACTGTTTTTTTTATATGTGTAAATAATTACAAACAATTGTTTTGTAAAGAAAGTCATGACATGAGCTGAAATGTTCTTTTGATTCTTGTTGCTACAAGTGACCCATAAATTGTTTTGCCCCCCCCCCCCCTCAAATTTTATTTATGTGGACACCCTTGATTACCAATCATGGTTATTCAAGTTAGGATTAGATGTGATAAGGTCCGAGTGGATTTAAACAAGATACTTACCACAAAATCGATTCTGAACCGTTCACATTTTAGGTGGACGGTGTTGTTTGCCCCCCCCCCCCCCCGTTACGGTACGCTTTTATCAGCGGACATCTTCGTTAAAGATCGTGATCGCCATTTCTGTTAGATACCACCTGGTATATTTTGCTTGGGAAATTGATTCCCTATGTCTTTTGATGAAGGTATGATTTCACAAACACCCACAAATCCTACCTTCATCAAAAGACCTAAGGAATCAATTCCCCAAGCAAAAATACACCAGTTGGTATCTAACAGAAATGGCGATCACGATCTTTAACGAAGATATCCGCTGATAAAAGCGTACCGTAACCGCCCCTCCTACCCATAGGCTTTGGGTACAGGGCAGAGCCCCTTAAAGCCAAGAGTTTTTAATTACCGTATTTTTCAAAATATGTGTGCCCTCACAATTGATATGTAAAGTTTAAAAAAAGTCAAGTATTTCTTGCTGAATCACTGCTTTTATTCTATTCATGATTATTGTGAGTTTAGCCAAGGGATTCACAATGCTTAGCCTACATGTAATTAATTCATTATATTAAAAATGTATATATTTTTTTGTTTTCTGATTAATACATTTAGGGGCGGACTGGCCCAGGTAGGAGGGTGGCAATTGCCACCTGGCGTGTAAGCTCCCTTGATCTCTCTAGACCTCATGAAAGTGGCCTGAATTTCTTTCTTTCCCACCTAGCCCGTCATGCCGTACCCAGTCCGCCCCTGAATACATTTAATTTTGTTCATTTTGATTTATATTCTGTGTATAATGTATATTTGTTTTACTGTTATACTGATTGACAATTCTATAATGTACTAGAGTTATGAGTTTTGACCCTACTTTGTATAAAGATCAGTGTTGAGTAGGAACGAAATCCAAAGGAACGAGTTCCTTGGATTAGTTCCTTTTTCAAGGAACGAGCCAGGAACTAGTT
>PXIH01S0014961.1:7563-17692 GCA_003024985.2 Euperipatoides rowelli
GTATTCTATTAAATTCTAAGCCCAAGTCTAAGCCTTGGAAATTATTTATGTTTACCAAGTTTAACTGTCATGAATTTTTTTTTTTCACAGGGGGGAGGGGGGGATTTTTTATGAAAAAAGGGGGGCGTTGGTACATAAAGTTTGGAAAACACTGCAGTAGACTAAGCTAATTGTTTATAAGTAACTACAATAGAGTTAATTTATATTTAAAAAAAAAAAAAGAAACTTAGCCATATGATATAGTTCCTAATTACATGATAATTATATTATATTGTATTTAAAATATTATGAAGAAACCTTTATACTACGCATTAAAGTAATGCATTTAATGGTTGTTCGATGTTTCACTTCAAAAATTATTATATTAATAAATATATGAATTAAGGTCATGTGCCATCTAGCATGCTGGAAGGTTACAGGGATCTTTCCACTCATGAAAAAATATGAATTCAGCAGTTTTAAAGTTATAATTTAAAAAAAATTTGTAATATTTTTTTTGTTTTTGCTTATTCTGGATATCTTGGAATAATAATTCACAAATTCCAAGTAGTTTGAAAAAAAAAAAGTCAAAATTTGCATATCTATTTTGATATTTCGATTGAAGGTATTTGCTGTCAACGACAAATTAAAGACTTTTGTACTTTTTATTTTACTTATTTTGAAATTTTTTTTGCTTCTCATAATGGCTGATATAAATGAATTGGTTAAATTCCATAATCTGCCCACCAACATAATTAATGTTAGGAGTTGTGTGACAACTGAAACGCAATAGTGTGTGCTATTAATATTTTTTTCTTGCCCATTTTAGTTTATTTTCTTTACAGTACTAACCTTACCGTAACACTGAACCCTAGGATAATCTAGCGGTGAAATAATATTTTGCTGAGTGCCAATCTAGATAATTTCAACTTATTACCATCAGCCATATTGGTAGGCAGATAACAGAATCTGACCAAGGAATTATCTCAAATAAAAAAAAGAAGTTAAGTCAAGGGGTCATGGTTCATTGGGATTAGCTGGGCCAACAAATACTGCCTTTACATATACTGTGAGTCAGGATTCAAGGATCAAGGGTCCGGTCCCAAAATCCAGGTCCATTTTTCACTAGGGACCTGGACTGTAGGATTTTTTTCATCATAGGTTGATACTATAAAACTTTGTTTGTTCTAAAATTGATGACAGCACATTTCAAGAAATAAAACCATGGCTGCCAATCCATTGAAAGTCTTACGAAGCATGTTATAATTTGAATTTATTATGACTTGATTAATGTAAATATATGTAAATAAAATTAAAGAAAGCATTTCTTTCGGGAAATTAAAAAAAAAAGAGTTAATTATAAAGATTTAGCAATTAATAATTTGAGCCTTTTTGCTAGTCTAATAAAGGATATGTCGAACGTTTCTATTCTTATAGTTGATAACTTCAAGCCCTATAAGGTTCAACTGGAACAGCGAATTGACAATTTAGTTCCAATAGGAGTGCTTAATCAATTAGCAGGATTTAATTGTCTTAGTATCCAGCCTATAATTATATAAAATTTAAAACAGCAAAGACACTGCAGGATTTTAATGAGAATTTTAAGCAAATGGATAATTTCATGTTTTGTTAGCAGTTCAATATCATCATTCTTTGGCTTTAATTAATACTGTATTATAGCTTGCTGTTTCTGTAATTATAGAATAAATAGTGGATTTATTAAAGCCGTATGGTCAGGTACTTTCCATAATACCCACTAAAAGGGTTTCTTAAAAATGCCATTATTATTCACCCATGAGCATTGGATTTGTGCTCAATATGAACATTTAGTACATTCATTATTTATTCTGTTTTATGTATTTTTCTTCTACTTTCAAGTAAGTCCTTCAGTTTCTTAATAAGTTATGTTAGTATAAATAAGGCAAATCTTCAGACAAACTGTGGGAAGCTATCAGGAGGTCAAAGAGTTCTGATCTCTGAAGATTGGAAGACATCTCCATACTCAATGGGAGAGGCGACCAGGTGTATATAAGATCCTGCAGGCTTGCTAGAAATCACCTGCCTGTCTTCTAAAAATCCACCATTGGAATTATTTCCATAACATACACGCTGATTCCTATACATCATTATACAGACTTTATACATAAAATTGCCAAACATTTCATATTCCATAGACATAGTTCATATCCACTTCATGTTTGCAGACATATAAACACAAATGCCGATCCAGTTTACCAATTTCAATAGGCTACAGAATAAATAAAAACTTAGTTTAAGATTTGTAATACTGTTACCGAAGCAACCATATTTTTTCCTAGGTCTGGCAAAGCAACAAAAATAAGATATTTTTGCTGAGAGTGTGTCTGATTTTGGGGAATTATTTGGGGTTTTGCTTGTCTTATCTAGTATTTTATTGTTTATTATTTTATTATTCCCTATATACTGTATATTTTAGACTAAGATTTTTTTCCCCATAACAAATAAGACTATACCAATGATTTATTATTCCATGTACATTATGATGCAATGCTAAACCCATCAATTGTGCTGGTGAATTAGACCCCCATTCCAATGTGAATATAACTGCTAACACAAGATAATAGATATAAATTATTTTTCAATTTTATATTATTTTTAGTATTTTCATTAATGTTTTACTGAGCTTCACATACTTTTTCATATCATTTAATCAGATGTCTTATCCGGGCACATGAGTCAGCGGGGTACTGTTATGGACCAGCCCACGAGTGAGTTATAGTATAATGAGGTAGTCTCATGAGTTCAGTAACAAGATTGTAATGAAGTAGTGTAACATAGAAAAAGCAGACGATAGGTCTAACACAGATCTGCCATATCTATATTACAAGGCAATAAAAATATGTAAAGCAACATTTCACCACCTAAGTCCTCCATATTGCGTGTAACACAACATATATGACATGACACTGGCGACCTTGCCAACCAAAAAAGTCAGTATAATTATATTTCTCCATTTTATATTATCGTAACACAAACGCTAAACAGTAGCCATGTTTACTTGAGAGTGTAAATTTGAACAAAAAACATTCAAAAGTGAAAATTTTAAAAATAAATAGAAGAAAAGTGAAAAAAAAGTAAAAATAAAAGTAAAAAAATACAAAATTCTGAAAATAAAAAACCAAATATGAGTTTACAAATACCAAACTTTCCCCCTTTTGAGTATGCTAACAGCCCCAGCACGGCTAGTGAGAAATGGAGAAAATGGCTGGAAAATTAGAAAACCTATTTGTAGCTTTAGATATTAAAGAAACAAAACAAAAAAAAAAGCACTTTTACAACATTATATTTCTAGATGAATTAGATGATGTTTATGAAACCTTAACTACAGCAGACGACTCTTTTGAATCTGCTGCGGCAGCCATTATGAAACATTTTGAACATCAACAAAACCCAGAATGCGAAGAGTATATTTTTAGGCAATGTAAACATATAGAAGGGGAAAAACTAGACCAATATATACTGAAATTAAAAAAAAATAGCTAAATCTTGCCTTTTCAAATCGGAAGACAGAGAAATGAAATCACAAATAATTGTAGGTTGCGAGTCCGGTAGACTAAGAAGATATGCATTACAAAATCCTAGCAAAAGCCTAGAAGAAATAATACAGTATGAAAGAATATGTGAAATAACTAATCAGCAGGCAATAGATATAGAATCTATTAAAATTAGTGAAACAAACGTATTAAAATCACAAAATAAAATTTATAATGTTAAACAGGAACAAAAACAAATGACATCATCAGATAACTCTAAATTATTCCGTAAGAGGTCACTCTCAAACATAAACACGGAAGGAAAATCACAATGTAATTATTGTGGGGAACCTTGGCATCCCAAAGGCTTATTTGAATGCAAAGCAAAAGGAAAAGCATGCAGTTATTTTTCTAAACTAATCCATTTTTCAAAAGTATTTTGGTTAAGAATAAATAAAACAGATAGCCATTGGGAACATGAAATTAACCAACACAAACCATCTCGAGATTGGTCAAATGCTTATCAGCTAGACTCGAATCAAACAATTAAAGAAATGAGGAAATCAATGAGCTTTTAACGACATTTGAATTAACAAATGACAAAAATTCACATGAATATATCACTTTGCAAGTTGAAAATACTTCAGTGAGCTTCATATTAGATACTGGCTCAACAAAAAACATGCTTAGCCATGAAGATTTTTTAAAAATAAAAACAAAAGTGCACTT
Source organism: Euperipatoides rowelli (assembly GCA_003024985.2). Taxonomy (NCBI): domain Eukaryota; kingdom Metazoa; phylum Onychophora; class Udeonychophora; order Euonychophora; family Peripatopsidae; genus Euperipatoides; species Euperipatoides rowelli. Next base: position 11,784 of record PXIH01S0014961.1, read on the forward strand.
AAAGAAAGACCCAACACACACATTTGCTTATGGTTCAAAAGTTCCAATAAATGTGCCAGGAATATTAACAACCCCTATATATTATAAAGCAAAAAAAAACATATGCTAGATTTTACAATCTCAGAAAAAGGTCCATCTCTGATAGGAAGAAAATCCCTAATATTACTAGAAATAGTTAAATTCATGCACAAAGATGAAGTAAATCTTAACAATGCTATAACAAAAACAGAACCAATAGAGACAATTTTAAAAAATTATGAAGTACTATTTAAAGGAGTAGGAAAACATAATGACACAAAAAATAAATTACACATCTGAAGAGACATTGAGCCAATCATACTAAAACACAGAAGGATTCCTTATCACATTAGAGAAGAAGTGGAAAAAGAGCTAATGACACTAATGAACAATGACATCATAAGAGAGTCCCTGAAAAATGTCCCTCTTCATGGATTTGTCCAATAGTTGTAGTTCCTAAAAAAGATGGTCCATTAAGAATATGTTTGACATGACATTAGCTAATAAAGCCATTATAAGGGGAAGACATATAACACCAACAATAGATGATGTAATTGATGGTTTAAAAGACACCTCAGTATTCTGAAAATTGGATCTTGCAAAAGGTTATCATCAATATGAACTAACAGAAGATTCTAGAGACGTGACAACATTCACTACACACATCCACAGATCGGTTGCTTCAGATACAAAAGATTTAAGTTTGGCATAACTTCAGCTGCAGAGATATTTGAACATTAGGTAGCAAAACTATTCGAAGGAATACCAGGAACAACTAACATAAGTGATGACATTTTTGTTTATGGCAAAAACATAGAAGAACATGATAAAGCATTGAAACAAACACTGGATAAACTCCAAAACACTGGTTTAAGTCTAAACAAAGACAAGTGCAAATTCAGACAGAATGAAATCAAATTCATGGGACTATACTTCTCAAAAAATGGTATTACCATTGATAGAAAAAAACAAAAAGCTGTTTCAGTTTTACCAAACCCAACATGTGTTAAAGAGATTAGAAGCTTTTTAGGAATGGTAAATTTCTGTTCAAGATTCATACCTAACTTAGCATCAATATCCAAACCACTTAAATAAAGAATAATAAATGGAAATGGTTACCCATACATCAAGAAGCAATAAACAAAATAAAATCTTCATTATGTGATGCTGAAAATTTAGCATTTTTCAATAAGGAAAGTGAAACAAAACTATTGACAGATGCAGGTCCTGATGGAGTAGGAGCCATGCTGACACAAATAACTCAAGAAGGAAAACAAGTAGTAATAGCATAAGCAAGTCATACACTGTTACGGAAAGAAAATATTCACAAATTGAGAAAGAAGCCTATTTCCACATGTATCTATACGGTCAAAAATTCATGGTAGTAACTGACCATAAACATTTCATCGCTGTGTTTGACAAGCCAAATATAACACTGTCTCCTAGATTAGAGAGATGGGGATTTAAACTCCAAACTTATCATTTCAACATCCAATACAGTCAAGGAAAAACTAATCCAGTGGACTACATGTCAAGACATCCCATAGCAAGAGACAATCAGAAAAACACTGAATACCAAAAGTAAGTCAATGTCAGACAGATATATAAAATTCATAATTGAATGCAACAAACCCAAAACAGTAAACTTTCAAGACATCTTAAAGCAAACTAAACAAGATGAAGTTCTTCAAAGAGTGATTGAATGCATATACTCAAGAAGATGGGAAAAAATGGAAGGGCTAGAACCTAATAGAAAGATACAATTTGAGTTATCAACAAATAAGATCAGTATTATTGAGAGGACACAGATTAGTGATTCCAAAAACATTACAAGGAAGAATCATTCAACAAGTCCACAGCTCACACCAAGGCATAGTAAGGGTAAAATCAATGCTATGTGACAAAGTCTGGTTTCCAAAAATGGATCAACTAGCAGAATAAGCTGTAAAAAGATGTAGAGACTGTCAAACAGTAACAGAAGAGAAGAATCTGTCAAGAATACAATCTTCAGATACTGCTAGCAAACCATGGTCAATAGTAAAAATCGATCACAAAGGACCTCTGGCTTCAGGTGAATATTTGCTAGTTCTGGTGGATCTAGTCAGCAAGTTTCCAGTGGTAGAGATAGTGCCATCAACAGCTGCTCATTAAATATATAAAAGCTAGAGAATATCTTCTCAACATTTGGATATCCTGACATAATAATCATGGATAATGGATCTCCTTTTCAAAGCTTAGACTTTAAAATATTTGTAGAAGGAAAGAACATACTACACAGAAGAATAACTCCATATTGGCCATGTGCAAATGGACAAGTTGAAAGGTTTAACGAGGCAATTATTAAAATAATCAAAATTGCTAACCAAAGGAACGACAATTGGAAACAAATGATGAATAAAATGCTATTAGATTACAGGACCACAAAACACCCTGTAACAAAAACATCACCTGCAAACCTTATGCTGTCTTATAGATGCACAACCAGAATCCCAGATGGAGTCCAACTACCAACCCCTGATGATTGGCAAATAATGCTATCGAGAATAAAAACAGCAGGCCAAAGAGCAGATACTAGATTTGAAGAGAAAAATAAAGTCTTAATAAAATTACTCAAAATTGGAGATAAAGTACTAGTGAAAAGAGACAAGAAAAGCAAAGGAACACCATGCTATGAAATGACACCTCTGACTGTCACAGACATAAAAGGTTCACAAATAACAGCGTCAAATAGCATCAAAAGTGTCACCAGGAACATATCATTTTACAAGAAACTTCCTCCTGATGAAACAGACATTCCATGTGAAACAAACATTCCTGATAAAATAAATACTCCTGATAAAATAAACTTTCCATATGAAATTGACAATGATCAACTGACAGAAGAAAGAGCCAATGAAAGCATAAACCCTAGTTTGGATGAAACGAATGCTGAAGAAACAGCTGAGAGGAATGGAAATCCCCAAGGTGGTCAAAATAGACTAAGAGAAGTGACTTTTAAAACTAAGAGAATGATTGAAGAAATATAGACAATACAGATATTTCTGAACATTTTGTTTTCAAAATATGCAGTAAGATTAAAAAAAAAAAAAAAAGGAAAAGAAAGAGGTATGTGCAGTTTTAATTTATTAAATTTATTAACAATAGATGTTGCTGAGAAATAACAGTAACATATTAATGTTGTTGAAATTGAACTAATTGAATTTTATTTGTAAAATTATTGTTTAAACCTCATGTATCAATATTGTATTACTTTGTTTATCAATATTATATTGCTGTTTATCAACATATTTTATGTATTAACAATCGTATTGCTGAATTGTAATTTGAAAAACCTTTTTTTTTAAAAAAAAAGGTTTTGTTATGTACTAGCTCACGAGCAGCGAGTTATAGTATAATGAGGTAGTATCGCGAGTTTGGTAACAATATTGTAATGAAGTAGTGTAACATAGAGAAAGCGACGACTACAGGTCTAACACAGATCTGCCATATGTATATTGCAAGGCAATAAAAATATGTAAAGCAACATTTGACCACCTAAGTCCTCCAGATTGCATGTAACACAACATATAAGACACGACAGGTACCTGTCCCCTTTCTATCGGGCGGGGATAATTAATGTTGACTAGACTTACATGGACTTAGGAAATAACTCAAATATGTAATTGTCAGAGAGTTGAAACCTGAAAAAAAAAATACATTTTCTTTCTAAACTTTGAAACACAAGCATTCCAGGAGAAGTGACTAAAGAGGACTAAAGTCAACTCATTAGACAGTAGGATATACTACTGAATTATGCAGCCTATCAACATGCCTAAAAATTAGATGACTAAATTCAACACTGTCCATAATATTCACTATATTATAATATTTACAACATTTCCTGTAAAAATGATTAAATAAAAAAAACTACAAAATTAACTCTAACTTTCTTGTATGGACAACTACCCCATAATTGCATGCCTGCACCCACCAAAAATGATCACACCATTAACACTTTTAGCCAGACATATTATTATTTATTACAGCCATCTCGGCTATAACAAACATTTCAAAAAATGAGAATTCAATAATCTTTAAACTAGATTTGTCATATGACAATTTTTAGCACTAAATTAAATCTAAATGCAAATATAATTATGATGCATGGTCAAACTATCTTTATGAAAAGTATTTAACCATTTTACTTATTGTATAAAGTTACATGTACAGGAGTGCTAGTATTCGGTGGTTGGCCTATACAATTATTTAATTTTGAATCATCTCCGGTGTTGGCCTCAGCTGTGGATTCACAAACTCTAATCACAGTGACACATGGTACAATCCAGCAGTTTAAATGTGGGGCATGTAGTCTTCTCGATGTTAAAAAGTCTTCAACTTGTCAGCAATTCTAGAGTGACAGTATTACTTCTTACAACTGCTTATCTTCTCATCTTCCAATCTCATCTTCAACCTATGATCATTAAATAATCATAATCAAAATACCAATCATAATAATCTTATTTCCACTCTGCATAACTTTTTATACTTAAAAAGTCCTTCACCGTTCTACTCTTTGTCTCACTCATATAAGTTTTCCACATTTCCCAGTCTTCTCTACTCATAATTAGCAGTCATTAGTCAAGGGCAAAATAGTCCAATATTTTGAAACACTTCACACTGAGCAATCAACCTTTTTGTGAGCCTACACACAGATTGATCCCACTGGTTTTTGAGGACAAATTCTGAGAATTACTGTCAGATTCAAGATGGAGTACTACAGGTAAGGCTTCCACTTTCTAATCACTGCACAAACAATACTTGGTGAGATTATGACAGCCGGGTGTAAACAATATCAGTACTGTTATATTATTCTGCTATTGTACCACAACTTCGTGATGGTCCAGTAATGACGATAAGCAAATACTTTAAAAGTTCATAAACAACATCCAAACTATAATCAGGCTATCATTAATGACAGTTCAAAATAATGATCAAAATAGAATTTAAATAAAATTTATTTGAAATACAGCATTAAAAATGGAAATAAAATCAAACCACATGAGATTGACCATGCTTTAAGCTAACTAAACAATTATTAATTGATCATAGAGCACCACAATAAATATTAACAAAAACATATTAATTCAAACACTTAGCAAATGAATAAATATTAAACAAACTTTTTAATTAAAATGAAATTATATCAGATTTGAAGTTGGAAATGTCTGATGCCAGCAATCTACATCACTCTAACAGAAATTATAAAGCACTGTTAAATAGGAAAAACAAATGAATAGTTTATTACGCTAATAGATTTGGAATAAATAAAGTGAGAGTGGAAAGAGGTAAGGCATAGAACTAAACAAAAACAAATGATACAAAATACTAAACTTTCAAACAATAAACCAAGTTGTGCAGAATACAAGTCATAATTTTAAATCAATAAAAGATATAAAAAAAATCAATCCATCCAAAATGAATTAGAAAAAAAAAAATATTTCAATAAATATGAAACATACATTTAAAATATAAACTCCTTTCCCTACCATACTTCAAAAATCCGGAGGGAAAAAAAATATGCAAGCAAATACAAATTTCAATATAAAATAAGATAAAACAAATTAATAACTCAAAACTTTATTCGTTAGAACAACTTCTTATAAAAACATTTATAGTTAGAAGAAAATGGCCAAAAAAAATGGAAGTAAATTAAAAGCATTAGTTACATTTTAATTGTTCTTACTATGGAGCAACAAAATTAGCTTTTTAATTTTAAAAAATAAAAATTAAGTGACGAACAGGATGATTAAAATCTACTTAAGTGGGGTCAATAGATTCAATGACACCAAATTAAAGTTTGAAATAAAAGAAAAGAATAAAATTACTTTTAAATTTCATTTATTGAAATTTCC
>PXIH01S0014962.1:16195-26835 GCA_003024985.2 Euperipatoides rowelli
CTCCCCCTGTTCCGCCTGTGTCAAATGGGTGGTTCAGGACCTTCAGATTACATCTTTGATCATTTTTTATTACCACTTATGTATATTATGTGTATTTAATATTTATTTGTATTTTTTAGGTTATTTCTTCGAAGAAGTTTTGAAGTAATACGTCGGAGCGTGGTGAGCCGGTGCCACATTCCCCTGACTAGCGGAACGAAGAGATAGTACTGCTGTCTCTTTTCACCCGCATGTCTTGGGATAGGGGTACAACTCTCACTACGCTCTCATGTTCTAGAAATCTATCATATGTCTCTGTCGTTTGGCGGGCATCTGCCCGTTTAAACCCTTCGATCTATCTCTGTATCTTTGACTATGAATAAAAATTGTTTCGATTCCTTGCACTCCGACTCTCGGTGCCCAGCATCACACCCCTCTACCAAGGTGTGGTGCACCGTTACGAGGCAGGATGTACTATTACCTAACCCTAACCCTAACCCTCACTTCCTGTTTGGCAGCCATATTGTCTACATGTGAAGTGAGCTTGGAGCTGAAAGTATCTTAATTTTTTGAAGGTATTTCTAATAGTTATTAACTTTTGTGTTAATGTTTCACTTTATAAAGGTGTTGGGGAGTTTATCTCTTGTTTTTTTTTTGAAGAAAGATTTAATTTTGGTAATGTTATTAGATAAGGCAAATTATAGCCTTAGCAATATAAGCAATCCTAATTCGGCTGATTTAGGGTATTAATTTTCATTTTTTGATTTTATGATTATTACTTTTATATGTTTATGTGGGGTGGGTTATTGTTTAAGGGTAGTGATAAGTGTCTCAGTGCCCTAACTTTAGTACTAGGAAATGTTCTAAGCCTAACACCTTTTCCCATGTTAATTTTTCAAGGCAGCTATAGCTTTGAAATAATTGAAGATAAGCTGATTTAATGCAGACTGGTAGGAGCACTAACTCCTAAAATAAATTGGGCAGTGCTGGGAATGAATGTATAATTCTGTTTCACATTTTATTTTGAGTATTAATAATTCTAATAGGCCTAGGTGTCGCCATTTTAATTACTACTGGATTATCTCTATCTCATTCCTGTAATACTAGAGATGATCTGACTTACTAAGAACTTAAATTTTAGTGCATTGGGTTGGCCTTATTAAGTTTAATGGTCACCTATATGTTTTGGTGCTGAAACAATTTTATTTTCACCTGGATGCTCCTATAGGTACAGGTTATTGGCTAGCCTATCCGTTGGAAAGTCTATAACTTCGAAACCACTGGCTAAACTTTCAAAAAATTTTGGCCTGAGTGACTTCTATTGGTGATGTACCTGTCATAAAATTTTGGGCTTTTAAATTCCTGGAGTTTCGGAGTAAAGTGGGTTAGTAACTGCCCTACCCCAAAACTCGTTTTTGGTTTTTGGCCTATATCTTCAAAACGGTTTGGTTAAATTTTACCAAATTTTGATACATTACTTCTACCCTCCTTATTGAGCTTCTATTAAAATTGCAACATCCTGTCTTGTTTGGTTTTGGAGTTATTGGCATTTAAAGATTCTTTTAACTTCTGTCACGTTAGTGGTGCATTATGGCTAACTCTGAGCAAATGCCTATGGATGTAGAGTTGGAGAGTGGTCCTCTGGTGTCTCCGGATGTTGGTGACTCAACGGTGCCTGGTGGGGAGCAAACTCTGTCAACTTGTTTGGAGTTTTCTGGATCTTCCTTTGATGAAGACTCTGCCTTCGGTGTTTCGGCCCTGGGGGCTGCTGTGTTACCCCTGGTAGATAGCTCTTCACCTTTTGATGGTAGTGTGTCACCTCCTCTAGATGAGTTCACTGGTGTGGTCTCCCTGCCTGTGGTAATTGCTCCTGATGGTCTTGGTGCAGATGCGCCCCCTATTCTACCTCCTCGGCAGTTGGTGTCATACTCTCCCTCTCCATCTGATAAGTCGGAGGATGATTCATCTCTACGACTTCGGCTTTCTTCCACCCCTGGTTCAGTGGTGACCCCTGATGAGTCATCTGGTCTTCAGTCAAGTTTTGCTGACCAAGTGTCTGAAAGCGTCGCTTGTTGGTTGGAGGTCTTTGAATCTGAGGAGGAGACATCTTACTCCTCAGACTTTAGTCCCAATGCTTTACATGATAAGGCTTGGCACGAATTAATAAATTCTCCGGCAACCCCTGTTTCAAGAATCACTAAGAGATCAAGGAAGTTTACGGCAAGATTTAACCGTAAGTTGTTGTCATCTCATTTCAGATCTCCTCTCACTAAATTTAAAGGCCCCTCAAGTATTAAGCCCACAGTTTGTTTTCCTGCTGAAGATATTCAAGCATTAAGTGGGATTCGTGTCCAGGCTGATAGGGCTCTTGGGGGTTCTGGTTTTGCTACCTCTGGTGTAGCTACTGAGGCACTGTTGGCTGCTGAGCAGAAGGCTTTGGTGCCCCCTGTGGAGGCTGAATTTCCTGCTGTTCCGGTGACTTTAGGGTCCAATGGAATTTCTCAACCAGCTGCAGCTAATGGTGCTGGTCAGGTGTTGCTATCTGAAGCGGACCGTGATAGAATTCGGCTGCAATCGGTGGATCTGGAGAGTTATCTTCAGTCTACCTTTTGGGTACCCCGCACTTTTGGGTACTCTTTTGATGATTATTTCACAGCTACTGCGAAATTGGTTGGAAGTGCCAATATTCAATCATTTAATGGGGATGATCGTTTGCGTTTGGAAATTACTTTAAAGGATCCCTTGGATGTTGATCGTGTTGTGGAGCACGGTCTGGATGTAGCGGGAACTTGGGTTAAGGCATACCATCTTTCCGAGAAACCTGTCCAGGTTACTCTTGCAAATGTTCCGGCACTTGTTCCACATGCTGTTGTGTGTTCTGCTCTTGAGAAATTTGGGCATGCCTCCCCGGGTGACTGCAAGTACATCTATGCTCCTTCGGCTGGGATGGAATTCAAACATATTAAGTCCTGTCGTAGGAAAATTTTTGTTCGGAAGGCTAAAGACACCCAATTGCCTGAAACAGTTGCTATTGATTTTGCTGGACAGATTTTTGAGGCGAAGGTTTTGTCAGATGTTCAGAAATGCTTTGCATGTGGCAAAGTGGGGCATGTCGGGGGAAACTGCCGTAATACCAATGGTGAAGGGACTAATCAACGTAATGTAGTTCAAGTTCCCACTAATAGTTATCCTGATGAATTAGCAGCCTGGAGAGGTGCTGGAAATCCTTCTGCGATTTTTACCCCTCCGGTGGCTGGTGGGAGGTCTCCTGCGGTGGCTGGGCCAAGTAGGCTTCCGCTGTGGTCTAGCACCGTCTTGCCCGGCCTTGGTAAGTTGTCCCCTACTAGTGCTCGGGTGGCTGGTCGTGCTGTAAAAGAGAAAGCTTCCCCTGTGGGGCTTGCCTTTGCTAAAAAGGGCAATAGCTCATCTCCTGGCTCAAGCAAAATTTTGCCTCGGCGGGCATTTGTCCCAATCCGGGAGAAGAAAAGTATGGTGGATGGGGCAAAGGTGAAAACACTGAGTAAGCCTTCAGATGCGGCCCAAGATAACTTTTTTGCCGTTGCCACGACTTTTCTTGAGGCTCAGGGGTATAAGGACAAAAAAGGATGTTATCCTACTCCCCTATTAGAGAACTTGGATGTTGAGGATGCTATAAAATCCTTCAATAAGCATAGGGCATACTACACCTCTAATACCAAGTTCGATCATCTTGAGAAATTCATTGGTGAAGCTGCGGATGCGCAGCATAGAAAAGCGGCAGCACTCAAAAAATCTTTATGTAATAAGAGAGATGCGCCTTCGTTGTCTGATGAGAAATCTTCCTCATCATCAGCAATGGGTGATAAGCTTAAGGAAAGGTTATCTGGCAAAATGGCCAGGAAATAAATAGGTTATTGACGTTGTCCAAGCTACTTTTGTACGGTAGAATTGGGTCCTCTACACTTAGTAAAGGTAAGACCAAATCTGTGCTATTGGTTGCACCATCTTTCTTGGAGTTAGTAAGTTCTCTACATCATCTGTCAACTAATTATGGCTATTAGAATCATTTCTTTTAATACGGCTGGTGCTGCATCACTAAATAGGCAATGCACCCTTTTTCATCACCTGAACAGATGTTCAGCTGACATTGTTTTTCTACAAGAAGTCAAAACTGATAAGTTTAACATTAATTCTGATAAGTGGCATGTTTCCCTTTCTAAAACAGGAGAAAATAAGCGCTGGGGGTACCGGAATCCAACTAAATAGGAAGAAGGTGGTCCCCCCCCCCCAGTCCTTTGTGATCAATTTTGTATCGCAGATGGTAATATAATGGCAGTCCGAGTTGAAATTAATAGAGTCCAGGTAACTCTGATTTCTATTTACTTACCATCGAAACCCAAACTTGTAAGGACGGCTTTAATACTGTTGTTACTCCAGTAACTATACTGGCTGGGGACTTTAACAAGGACCCATCCGTTTATACAGCCAATTATCTTAGAAATTCGTTGGCTTCGGTTTTGCTCAGGGATCTGTGGTGTCAAATGAAAGGTGATACTCCCTGTCCCACGTTTAAAGAAAGTAGGAACCAATTAGATTGGGTATATATGACTGACAATCCTGATGCAGTCGCATGTTCTTCAATTTGTTTGTTGGACTGGCCTATGTCGGATCATCTAGCTATTATGGCTGAAATTACATTAGGTGGAACAGTCAGGAACCCTGGGTTGCTTGCTTGGAGGTGCCCTAATATATTTTTTAAGAGAAGACTGTGTGTGACAGAATCGCTGAGTTAATCACTCAATTTCTGAAGAATAACAAGGATCCTCCTTTTGTAAAGTGGGAAAAGTTCAAGCAAACAGTTCCCGATATTATTGTGCAAGTTGGTAAGCAATTTAATATTTGGAAAAGGCCACGTACAATGTCTAGGAAAATTTTAGACAAGGCTGAGTTTGTCGAGAATCCAGGCAGATTGGTTGGTAATGAACTGAGGAGCTATCTTAGCGCAGCGGATGCCTCTTCTGGATCTGAGCTTACGGATAGTTTTACTATTGGCCATGGGCTACTTAATCTGGGTAAAGGCGTCTGGAAGCAGATCAGGAATGCTACTAAAACTAGAAGTTGCACTGAGATGAAGAAAATCAATATTAATGGCAACCATTTTGAAGATGGAAAAGAGATCCGCAATGCTATCGCGCAGCACATGGCTGATCTTCACCAGGCCCGTTTGTTAGATCCTGCCCAAAAACTTAACCCTAACTCCAACTACATATTAAACACACTATACCCTACCCTATGATGATGAATAGTTAAAATAATCCTTACCACAACCCTAACCCCAACTCCAACTACATATTAAACACACTATACCCTACCCTATGATGATGAATAGTTAAAATAATCCTTACCACAACCCTAACCCCAACTACATATTANATCTGAGCTTACAGATAGTTTTGCTATTGGCCATGGGCTACTTAATCTGGGTAAAGGTGCCTGGAAGCAGATCAGGAATGCTACTAAAACTAGAAGTTGCACTGAGATGAAGAAAATCAATATTAATGGCAACTACTTTGAAGATGGAAAAGAGATCCGCAATGCTATCGCGCAGCACATGGATGATCTTCGCCAGGCCCGTTTGTTATATCCTGTACCGGATGGCTCCTTTCTTGATCTTCTACCCAAAGTGCCCCTGGCAGAAAATGAGGCATTGGTCATTCCACCTACTAAGCAGCAAGTAGTTGAGCTCATCAGGAGTCTGAGAAATGGTGTTGCCCCTGGACTAGATGGACTTACGCATGAATTCTATAAGGTCTTTCTGCCTAGCATTATTGATATATTGTTTGAGGTTATCTTGCAGATCTTTGACTCAGGCGACCTCCCTGTTTCATTCAAGTCTGCTTATACAATCCTGATTCCTAAGAAAGGGGATCTTTTGTTTATTGATTCGTGGCGCCCAATTACAATGCTCAATGTTGACTATAAGATTTATTCGAGGATCATGGCTGAGAGACTATCAAGAGTGGCTGATCGTGTTATCTCAGTTGAGCAGGCCTACTCTATAAAGGGTAGGTGTATGTTGGGTAGTTTGGCAGCTACCCGTGATTTAGTTTGGCATTCTAACAAGTCCAAGGGTCCACTACTGGTTGCTTCGCTTGACCAGGCCAGTGCCTTTGATTCAGTTTCTCATCTATTCTTGGATAAAGAATTTGAAACTATGGGCATTAGTGATAAGGCTAGTTCCCTGATTAAGCTATTGTATCGTGGTTCCTCAACTCATGTGGCAATCAATGGTCAGTTTTCTACTAGCTTCCCCATTGATCGGGGTGTGAAGCAAGGGGACCCTAACTCAGGGGTGCTCTATTCATTTTTTATAGAGCCCCTCCTTCTCAAACTTAAGGAACAGCTATCTGCTTCTGTTTACCGTATTGGCAATTTGTCAGTCCCAGTTTCTATTTATGCAGATGATATTACTCTCTATCTGACGGCGCCTGCTGCCTTAGAAAAAGCTATAAGGATCTTTGAAAAATTTGGGTTTTTCTCTGGGGCATCATTGAATAAAGGGAAGACCCAGATCTATGCAGCTAATATGACATGTCAGCAACTCCAGTCTAAATTTTTGAGAGGATATCATGTGAGTCTTGATAATTTTAAATCCCTAGGGCTAGTATTTGGAAATTACAGGGCTGATCGTATCAATTATGATACGCTTTATGAGAAGCTGGTGGACACATCTCGTAAATTGTCAAGGTTGCTCTGTAATTTTTCCTTTAAAGTGCGTGCTGACATCATTAAATCTATCCTCATGTCAAAAATCATATTTGTGCTACATTCCATCTCACCTACTAGGGCGGAGATGGTTAAAATGAATCATGTACTGGTTGATGCCCTTTGGGGCAACAATCGTCGGAAGTGGGTTGCTCGGGAGACTCTCATACTTCCAACATCAGATGGGGGGATTGGCTTTCCGGACATTGCTTCTCGTCTTAAGACTTGTAGGTTGTCCTGGTTCCGGCGGCTTTGTCTTTCTGAGAACAAGACATTAGAAGCTCAAGTGATGGAGGCTATTCTTACTGTTTCTGGCTCGGCCAAATTGGGGATGGGTATGTTCTTTACAACAGCTAGAAGCTTCGCTATTGGTTCTTTTCCTCGGGAGTATAAGGGACTTTGGCAAGCCTTAGATGTGGCTGGAATGGTGCCTAAGGATTGCTCTCTGGCTGATTTGCTTGCTCAGCCAGCCTATCATAACAGGATCCTGCACAATGAACGAATTCCTTTTCCTAACTGGAGTGCCTATTCTAATGATTATTCCATTGCTGAAGCTATTTCTGGATGCTGTCAGCTTAAGGGGGCTCAGCAATTTGCCACCCAAATTTTGGATTTCTTAGGTGCAAGGTTCTCTCTGAGGTTATTAAATCGGACTCTGCCTCAACCCATTGTGATGGGTATCAACGGTGTCCCTGTGTTAATTCAAGAAGCTCCTCCATGTAATTTTGACAAGCTGCAGGCACTGGCCTGGTATAGTCCAGCCTTGTCTTATGCTAATTTCCTCAGAATTAGCTGCCTTAACCGCCCTTTGATCATGCCTATCTCTAAGTGGCCCAGCTGTCCCTCCTGGTCCAGGATTTGGTGTTCCTTCTTCCCAGGTCGCTGGTCGGATGTTACCTGGTGGGCCTATCACAATAGGCTTAATTCCCCCAGGAGGAATTTCCAAATGGGCTTTGCAGCCTCTGATGGATGTCCCACCTGTNGAGTGGCCAGACCTTCTGATTCTCATATTATGGAAGATTGTCTCTATTCAAATGCACTTTGGCGTGAGAAACTCTTCCTTGAGAGGACAATAAGTGGGTTGTTTTTGGATAATCCTAATGGAATGACTAGGAAAATTAAATGCAAAATTGGAAATCTTAAGGTGGCAACTTTCTTAATTTATATTTATACAAGTTATCGCATTTTTAATGCTGCTGGCAATGAAAATCTTAAAGGAACAATCAGACCTGAGCTATGGATGAGGGCAAACTTTCTGTACTATATTCAAACTCTTGATGCCCTTAGGTGGTTAACTGTGTGCAACTGACTCTTGAAATCGATGAGGAAACTTGAATGATGTGATGGCCAACATATTTGATGCAGCTATTGCTTTTTTAGTGGCCTTGGTGAATTGCCAAGGAACAACCTATTTTTTTTTTTTTTTTTTTAATTTTTTGTTGATCCTGACTCTTTCCCCTTTCCTACCCCCATTGGTATGGTTGGAACAATGATGGGAATCCTCTCTCAGGGTTGCCTTTCACCCATGAGATTGGACTCTATCAGTGGTTGGTGTGTAGTATGAATTTTCGAATAACAGTAATTGGTGGTACTCAAACTGTCAGCGAAGGCAGGCGAAGAGTGTTTCCTTGGAGTCAGGGGTACTTGGCAGCTGAATCCAATGGGAATTGGTGTCTGCCTTCTAGGTCGGCACAGTCTAAGAAAGCTTGCTTCAGGGATAGTGCCGGGTGTATTTGGCGAACGCCCTAAATCGTTGAGAGTGAAAGGGTAATCGGGTAATAATGGCTTCGATAATTAGGAGTGCCACTAAGGTTTCTCTGCCTACATATCCCTAAGCAAATCTGCCGGGAATGTGCAGGGTCTTGTCTTGTACTGTCTGGATTCACTGGCACTGAGAGGAGTGCTGGGTTCCCACCTTGAGAATGGGCCCCCCTTTATGTATGGGTGTCGATTCTGATGGGAAAGGTGTACTCCTCTCCTGGCAATACTACAATGATAGTCCCTCGCCAGTACGATGACCTTTTGCTCCTTCATTGGTCTTGGGGATTGGGGTAAGGCCTGCTTCCTAAGCCAATTTAGTTGAGTAGAATTGGATACTTTAATGCCTAGTGAGGAGTTAGTTAAAGTGTGAGTTTAAAAAAAAAAAAATAGGAAAAAATATATATATATAAAATTATTTGTCCTAAAAAACAAAGGAAAAAAAAAAGTTAACTTTTCTTTTTTGTTAGCTAGCTGTCGCTATTGGCGTGGGGTTTTTTGTTGCAGCATTCCATTTCCTCTCCTCTACTTCCCAGTTCATTCCTTTCCAGCTCCCCTTCCCCCTCAGACAGTCCACCTGTATGTGAGTTAAAATTCCATACTTCTGGGGTGTTATGGCGTCGTCCATCTGGATAACTTCTCTTTCAGGTGGACAGTGGGGAAGTGTCCCCACCATGTGCCAAGGTCCGGTACCCTACCTTCACCTGCTTAGCTTGTTGTGCTTAGCTTGTATCCCAGATATTCCTACCTCCTCCTCCATTGTGCTAGAGGGTTAGCTAGTGGCAGTGGAATTCCCTTCATATTGCATAGTTTTATTTTAAGTTTTATTATATTTTACAGTTAATACATGTTCTGTGTTTCTACTGTCTGAACTCCAGGTATGTGACTAAAACAAAATGAATGAAAATTATAAAACTATCATATTTCTTCTCTGATTGACTGCTGAATCTTCAGCAGCCCCTTTATTCGTTTTACCCTTTGACTGTCAATAAATAGTCTTTGATTCCTTATCTTTGGTTCTGGGGGCTCCTGGAGTCTGTCAGCTACCCAGGCAGTCTCTGCCCTAGCACCAGGATAGGATGTCTTCATTCCCTAACCCTAACCCCAACCCCAACCCTAACACTCTAACCCTAACCCTAACACCCTAACCCTAACACTCTAACCCTAACACCCTAACCCTAACACTCTAACCCTAACCCTAACACTCTAACCCTAACCTTAACCCTAACCCTAACACTTGATCTGCATCCTGACTACTGAAGAGAGAAGACCTGCCTGACAAGAGCTCCTGCTTTCCTAGGTTGAAGGATAGGTAAGATTTTGGTGAGGGCCTGAATTTTCAATTTAAACGTTTTTGGATAGGCATTTTAGCATGGGATTTTTCAATTTAAATCTTAACTTTTAAATAACTCGGCTAAAAATGATCCAAAATTTTTGAATTAAGTATTTTTATGTTCCCCTGAATATTATCTATGCAAATATAAATATTAAAATAACTAATCTTTGATAGTTTTTTTTAATGAATTTAATTAAAACACAACGTTTTAACATAGGAGGTATATCAAAAAACTGATAAAAAATAATATTTAAGAAATTAAAACTAGATAGCATTATTCCCATAATTATTGCCTAACTGTATGACTAAGTAATTTTGAAAAATATAAGAGTTTANAATGGGAATTCCTAATGTCATCAACAGGAAAAAATAAAAGTTGGGGAAATGCAATATTTATTAAAAAAAATAATAAAATAAGTAATATCAAACCAATTATCGACCCTTACAATAAAGAGGGCAACATAATCGCTGTAGATGTAAGCATAAGTAACATCAACACAACATTAATCTCAATATACTTACCATCAAAACCATCCAAAAAACATATAGCTTTAATATGTAAACTTAAATGCTTTCTGAACAAATGCAGTGGTAGAAATGTTATAATTGCTGGAGATTTCAACAATGACTCCACACTCTCTAGGAAAACCTTCCTAGAAAACACAATGGATGCAAACAAATTATACGACCTCTGGATCCTACTGAAAGGAAACACCCCTGGTAACACCTTTAATAGGGGAAATAACAGAATTGACAAAATTTTTATCCCAGAAAATTCTGCTATAATTACCGGCAAATCAATCGACAGAATTAAATGTAACTT
>PXIH01S0014972.1:0-10062 GCA_003024985.2 Euperipatoides rowelli
ATATCATATCATATCCTATCATATCATAATATATCATCATATCATATCATCATATCATATCATCGTATCATATCATCATATATCATCATATCAGCATATCATATCATCATATCATATCATAGCATATCATATCATCATATCTTATATCATCATATCATTATCACCATCTTCAACATCATCATCACATCACCATTATCATCATATCACCATCATCATCATATCACCATCATCATCATATCATCATTATCATTATATCCCATCATATCATCATATCATCATTATCATATCATCATTGTCATATCATCATTATCATATCATTATCATCATTATCGTAATATCATCATATCATATTATCAGCATCATATCACCATCATCATATTATCATCATATCATTATCATCATATCATCACTATCATATCATCATATAATAACCATCATAATCATATCATCACCATCATTGTTGTCTTGTCATCATCATCGTCATTGTCATCGTAATCTTCATCATTATCATTATCATTATCATTATCATTATCATTATCATTATCATTATCATTATCATTATCATTATATCATTATCATTATCATTACCATTATCATTATCATTATCATTATCATTATCATTATCATTANATCATTATCATTACCATTATCATTATCATTATCATTATCATTATCATTATCATTATCATTATCATTATCATTATCATTATCATTATCATTACCATTATCATTATCATTATCATTATCATTATCATTATCATTATCATTATCGTTATTGTTATCGTTACCGTTATCGTTATCGTTATCATTATCATTATCATTATCATTATCATTATCATTATCATTATCATTATCATTATTATTATTAATAGAGAAATTAGCATTCACGTTTGTAACAGAATAGAGCAATTGAATATTTTTAATTTGCTAAAAAAGGAGAGGGGGCAGGGGAGGGCATATTTTTGCAGATTTTTATTAAACACAACATTTCTTTAAACTACAACACATTAGCATCAAAATCATCACCCAAATTGATGGGATCTATTCTGATTTAAATTTATATCAGAAATTTTATACATTCTTTAGTTATCATGATGTACTTCAATTATCAATTTAAATCAATAAAATAAATTCAAATGTTGTTGTTTTTTGTGATTTTATAGTGGTGTAAGAATGTTTTTTTTTATTAATTGATAACTAAAACATCAAAAATTCCAAAGTTTGTTCTGTTAACAAAAAAATAAAAACCTAATGATGACATCTCACTATATATCCCATAACCATTTGTATCAAAAGAATACTGCTACACAACCTGTTTAATATGAGATAGTTTGATCATTATAAATCAGTTCACTTCATAAGAAAACATAAGCTTGATGACATTTTAATAATTGAATACATATTTCATTTTTTTTAAAAAATTTAATTAAACTTTCAATCTAATTTTACCTTACTTACTAAGTTGATTTTTGATAATGAACTTAAAATTCAAAGTAAGTTTGAAAACATGCAGAGTTGGTAAAGAATATAATCAGTGTTTTCCAAATGAACTTTGTAGTATAGCAAAATCCATAGTTTATTATTATTACTCAACAAAAAATATACTGTACGTTTTAAAATATATTAAATTAATTTCATTCAATTTCAAAATCCTAGCCTTTAAAGGATATAGATACTAATTACAATGATTATGAAAACAGATTTGCTAAATTCAAATAACAATCAGCCATAGTGTGAGAGAGAGAGAGAGAGAGAGAGAAATAAATGAAATATTTTTGATAAAGTCATTAAACTGTTCAAATTCACTGATCAATAAGCTTAATCTCAGTCAGCTAAACTTAGACGATTGTTAATAACTGATCAAGCAGACTCTTGACTTTTGACTATGGTACGGCAATACCAATATTATTGATCTATGCCAGTTCATTACCTGGTTATTTATCCAGCTCTCCCACACAGTAATCCAGCATTAATTATATAATTTAATAAGTAAAATCATAAATAAGATAAATAGAAAAACTATTTACATACAAAAAAATCCAAGCATCTATTAATATGGCGTCCACATCAGGATCAACGTTTTTATTAAGATTTCAAACATTCTTAGAGATTATATTTTTTAATACAAATAAAAACATTAAAACTATTAAAGTTTTATTCCCCCCCCCCCACACAATGTGTTTGTTTCTAGTTGATCTTATAAAAACTGCTGACTGTAATAAAAAAATATGTGCTAGTGAACTGATCTATACAATGTGATAAGTCAGTGTGTTTTGTTTACAAATGACTGAAAGTGATCCAAAAATATTATAGTGACTAGAAAAGATAGTGTCACATTCTGCGTGATGAAAACCTGTATGCAAAAATGATGAAACTTCATAGATGGTGTGCACAAGCAAGTAACTGTTAGTGTAGAAGACCTGATATAAAAAAAACACTATTGTTACATTTATATTTCATGGTTTTAATTTGTTAGCAAGTTTAATGGATGTGTTTAAGCCTATTTGATGTTTTTTAATTTTACTACACAAACTTCCTGTACTCGTTCAACATCTGATACTACTTGTTTGAGTCACTATATCATGCTCATTAGCACTTTTTATGTCCAAAGTTCTTTAACTGTGCATTATGCTTTTATTTTTTTAATGAAGTGACACTCATCAATAAACCAATTATATGTAAAACTTAAAGAATTTTTACTTTCATTGTAATGGATCATACCAGAATAGCCTTTCGAGTAAATCAGTGTTAGCTTGTCCCATTTACAGTATTAATAGCAGCCTTTTTTTAATTTACATGCCTAATCTTACCCTTACCATGAACCCTAACTCCTACTACGTATTAAACCCACTATGGCCCAACCCTATGATGATGAAGGGGTGAAATAGTCATTTTTTGATCGATTTTGGTAATTTTTAGCTGTTTCCGGCCATTTGTCCTATATGACTGAAATAGATGTGCAGATGTTAAAAACATGGTAAAATGGGACAAGCTAACACCGCTTAACTTCAGATTCTAGGCACTAATCTTCTTTTCAGGGTTGTTAGCTCTTCCTTGACAACTTCACAACCAACATAATGTGTAGAGTTTCAATCCAATGGCCAGGAAGTCTTGCCTAGTTTTAGCTCAGCCACTTCTATGGAAAGTGATACTGGGAGCTCTGGTGGTGAGCAGGAAAACCTGGATGGGTTGACTCAGTCATCATATGAGATCTTTAACAACATTGTGGCCAAGATGATGCAACTAGCTCCAGTTGTAGAAGATTTGAATGGGAAGGAATCCATGGCTGTGGTTAGTGTGCAGTTTAGCACACTAGACAACTTCAAGATGGCCTCAAGTGCTCAAATGAGCACTAGTGACCCTGCCGGGCTGCTCTACTGCAGATGTTCAGTTTTTTCTCCTCTGAAGGAGCAGTTATTCAGTTAACATATGCTTACAAACATAAAGGATTCTTATTGTTTGACAGAAGGGGTTCAAAATTCAAGTGTCAATAATTCTCTAGCCGTAAGTCCGATTAAAACTCTGTTTGATGGTAAATCTTCTGTTTTTGAAGGTCTAAAATTTGATACTAAAGATAAGATCAAGTCCTCTTCAGAAAATATCTTGGAGAAGCCAAAATTTTCTTTTGCATCTGTTTTCCTAGTCATACAGATTCAGGAGATTGTCTGACTGATTCTAATAATAATTCTGAGCCTTTGGTGGCAGGATCTAGAAGATATTTATCATATTCTAGGGTCTTAGCTCCCCAAATGTTCAACCACCCACAACTGGTTCAGCACCTGAATGTAGATTCAAAGTTTTACACTTGATTCATATGTTTGGGATGTTTCTGAAGTTGTTGGAAAGGCCTCTGTAGCCTTTATTGGGAAAAGCCCAGATGATGAGGCGTATGTACTTATATTTGTAAAAACTCCATAAATGGCAAAGGAATTATGTAGTGCTGTTATTTGGTTAAGGGGAAGATGGCTCTTGGTTTCTTTTTATCAAGAGCCTGATATTAGACTCACTGTGAGTAGTGTACTTCCCTATATACCAGACTCTTTAATCATAGAAGCATTTGTGCCATTTGGAACTTATGTCTATCCTATTTTGGGTAAAATTCCATCAGCAGTAAGAAGTCAGGTTTTTGTGGGACCTTGCAGTTACAGGCGAGAGACATACTTGGTAAAAAAAGTAATGAAGTTGTTTTTCCAGAAAAGATTACAGTATCATTTTTGGGTAAATTTTACTCATTAGAAGTATCAACAACAGGGCAAAGTGTTATACTTATGGATCATTGTATCACATGGTTAACAAGTGTCCTCTCAGTCACTCTTGGTTGAGATTAAGGGAGATTCTTCACTGGTCAAGAATGGTCCTGAAGAGGTGATAAAGGAACATCGGACTGGTTTGGTTAGTCAGGAACAAGTCAATGCTAGTGCAAATAATACATCAGTAGCTGAGAATGATTCAACACAGTTAAAATTGAATTTAGACTTGCAGAAGATGTCATCAAGATCCTTCTTTACTCTGTGTAATTTAGGAAATCTACCTGTGCTTGAAGTTCTGAATGTTCCAGTTGATAAGGTAACTGGTGACATGGAAAAGAGTGGTAATTTTATAAGAAATGGAAAAAAGAAAAAAGCATCAAAGTTAAATGGAGATGCTATAATTTAATCTTCTGATGGTTTTTTATTGTCAAGGACATCTGGCTTTATAGCTCAGTTTGCTTCAGAAATGGAAGTTGGTGAACAAGTTAAAATTTTACTAAAGGATTCCCAAGTGGATTTGAAGAAAATTCCTTGGAAGAATTTTTATATATGCCTTCAACCAAGGTTAAAGGTGATACTCATGGGGGAGAGAAAGAAACAGAAAGGAGCAAGTTTGGAGAATCAATGCATTCAGAATTGAATTTTGAACCGGGCCTTTAGAATAATTTTTCTTCAAAGTAGATTACACTGGTCAGAATCAACAAGAAAAGAAAAAGCAAGAGTGTAGTCTTTTAAATGGTGGACAGCAGGAGACAAGTGTGGTGGAAATGAAAGAGGACAGTCAGATTTCTTTGCAAAATCTGTTAAAGGCTAAAGAAGAAACAGGCTCTGAAGCAAGTATCAAGCAAAGTGTGAATTAATGGAGAAGTGGGTTTTAAGATCCAATAATCTAAAGCCATTTTAAAAAAATATCTGGCTGCACAGTTTTTAGTGACACATTCTGATTTTGAAAATATGATTGGTGAAGCACTTTCAGTTCCAGGACTTTATCCACCAACATCGTTTAAATATAAGAAAATTAAAGATTTTCTTTCAGAGGTCAAACAGTTGACAGGTGGTCCTAAACTTACTAGGAATAAGAAGAGAAAGCAAGGTCTGCCGGAACTTAGTGTATAGTTTTTTATCTCCTCTTTTTTAATTATGAACTGTCAAAACTTTTGCTACTTTTAACACTGCAGGAATGGCTACTGCTAGGAAGCAATTACTTTGGCTGAATCGTGTTTTGCTAGTAGTATTTCGATCTGTGCAATACAGGAGTCTAACTTGCAAGAATCACAATACAACCTGAAATATGGGAATATTTTTGGAACTCCATCTTCCTCAAGCCATGCCGGCTTGGCTTTTTGGTGTAGCAACACTACTATAATACCCGAAAAACATATTGTTGATGTGGTTCTAGATGTCATCCATGAGTTAACATTCTGGATGGATGACACTTTCTATATTGTTTTTATTCATCATCTTTCACACAGAGACAGACAAGCAGAAGATGCTGTTTCTGCCTGGAAACAAAGGTTAAAACATTGGGGCATTAAGACACAGAATGGAAGTGGGAGAACCATCTCAGACACAAAGGATTTTAATGTGATAGATTTTGATAGAGATTTTCAGCAACAAAAAGATGAAAGAAGACAGCATGAAATAGATCTCAATGTTCAACCTGTGTTCCTTGTATTGGGGGACTTTAATTTAGAAATGGAGAGGTTAGATGATAAGGGTTCACAGAGAAAAAAACTTGCAGTGAGAGAATAAGTTCAATCAGTTCTTTCAGCACTTTCACTGAGGTTTTTAGACTTTTCCTTAACAGACAAGCATTTACATGATACAAGAGGCTCAGCAATTTTGGACTACATTTGCATTCCGAAGGCATGGTTTCTTAGAGTACATTCAATGGAAATGATTCCACATGCTGAAAGTGACCATGCTGAGCTTGTAACAAATATATTAATCCACCTTACTGGCATTTTAAAAATCAATTGCTAGGTATCCCCAGTTTTGTGAAGAGTATGGGATCCTTGCTGGATGAGTGGATTTAACAAGTTCCATTTTATGACATGGTGGGATAATTTTAAGAAGAATTTCATGTTTGCTTCACGAGACTGCTGGAATAAAGTACTAGCAAGAGGAGATATTAGTTTTTTGTACGATGGTGTACACAAATAAAGTTTAACCAAGAGACCAAGAGATTTTCCACTACAAATTTATTTTCTTAAAGAAGATGGAGGTGGAGTGACAAGTTCAAAATAAATCATGATGGAAAAGTTAGCATTGTTTTTTTCAGATCTATACAGATCTCCTGATGGAAATCAATCTCTTCCTTCAATTATGACATTTGTTCTACCTAAGATAGAACACAGTTTAAAGGCAGACTTAGAGAGGCCTGTAACATTGGGGGATCTTTACATGGCTGCATCTGGTATGAATTTGGAAAAGGAACCTGGTGGAGATGGTTTGACTTTAGAAGTTTATTTGGCATTCTGGCTACAACTTGGTTGATTAGTATTGACTTGGTTTGAGCATGTGGTTAGAATGGGCACATTATCTGGTCAGCATCAGTTGGTATATATTGGCACTTATTAATAAACCAGCAGACCCACAGCTTATTCAGAATTGGAGACCTATATCATTATTGACTGTTGAACTGAAAATTATAGCTAGAAATTGCTACTAAGTTAGCCTTGCAGTGACTTCAGGTATTCCTAAATGCCTGACAGGCTGCCAGGGAGTTCTATTTTTGATTCCTTGGCAGTAGTGAGGGATATTATAGCTCTTGGCAAGTTATCTAAGGAACCATTGTATATTTTGTCACTGGATATGGATAAAGCCTTTGACAGGCTGAATCATGGGTTTTTTTTTCATTTATTGAAGATTATAGATTTGCCTGAATCCATGGTTTGTTCTGTCAGGCTTTATATACCTGTTTAACCTGTAAAGTCAAGAATGTGTCTTGAATGTCAAGGAGTTTTCCATATGGGTGTGGCATTAGACAAGGTCACCCAACATCAACATTGCTGTTTACATTGGCTAAGCAACCACTGCTGAATGCCTGGCATCTTGCTTTGTATGAAGAGGGATTCCGTTTATCTTCTGGCGAGAGAATATTACTAACCACATATGCAGATGATGTTACTCTTTTTCTTTCCTCTTTATCATCTATTAAGATCATTTTGGAGACTTTTGATCAGGTTGCAAAATATTCAGAAGCTCTTTAAATGTCAACAAGTCTACTGTATTCATGATTAAGGAAACTCAACAAAACTTAAAAGATGACAGTTTGAGATCACTTTTTCCAGTGTCCAATGATTATGTAATAATTTTGGGAATAGTTTCACTCATTCTTTGAGAATATTAGGTGATCAGTGGAATTGTAAATGGACATCATCATGGAATGCTCTTTCACTGAATGCTAAACATTTGGAGAAGATGACAGTCTTACATCAAGCTCAGTGGGTTAAGAAGTGTATTTAGCCTAGATGAGCTTTTCTTTTAAAAGTTCTTTAGCCTACTCAGAAACAGCTTGGCCAATTGTCATCCTTGATGGTAGAGTCAATATGGTTGGGAGGGAGACATTGGTTGTATGCAACAGACTTGGCAGCTGATGTCTGTCTGGGGGAAGGGGGGCTGGATGCCTTACTACCAAATGATAAAATATATGTTCTTAAAATTGCAATGATTGTAAGGCTTTGTGCTACAGGTCTAAGTAGGCCTCAATTTGAACTTGCTACAATGATTTTAGACAATTATGGAGGCATGGGAGCTGGATTTGATATTCTTCACACCAAGCCAGAAGAGTTTCAGCTAGCCTCTCTGCCTGCAGTCTCTGCTGCTGCCTTTAGGGCTTGGGAAAGACTGCCATTATGTATTTGTCAACAAACCAAAGAAGATATATTGAATTTGCCAGTTTTTAATTCAAAATTTTTATTACAGCTGGAAGAACCAGTAGAGCTTTCATGTGAACTGGCAAAAGCNNNGGGAATAGTTTTCACTCGTTCTTTGAGAATATCAGATGATCAGTGGAATTGTAAATGGACATCATCATGGAATACTCTTTCACTGAATGCTAAACATTTGGAGAAGATGACATTCTTACATCGAGCTCAGTGGGTTAAGAGATGTATTTGGCCTAGATGGGCTTTTCTGTTAAAAGTTCTTCAGCCTACTCAGAAACAGCTTGGCCAATTGTCATCCTTGATGGTAGAGGCAATATGGTTGGGAGGGAGACATTGGCTGTCTGCAACAGACTTGGCAGTGATGTCTGTCTGGGGGCCTGGATGCCTTACTACCAAATGATAATATTGATGTTCTTAGAATTGCAATGATTGTAAGGCTTTGTGCTACAGGTCAAAGTGGGCCTCATTTTGAACTTGCTACAATGATTTTAGACAAGTATGGAGGCATGGGAGCTGGATTTGATATTCTTCGCACCAAGCCAGAAGAGTCTCAGCTAGCCTCTCTGCCTGCAGTCTATGCTGCTGCCTTTAAGGCTTGGGAAAGACTGGAGTATGTATTTGTCCACAAACCAAAGAAGATATGTTGAATTTGCCAGCTTTTAATTCAAACTTTTTATTACAGTTGTGAACTGGCAAAAGCGATGAGAGTTAAAACAGTAGGGGATCTTTACTATTAGTTCCGGATGTCGTCCAAGAGTTAACTTTCTGGATGGATGACACTTTCTACATTGTTTTTAATCTTCATCTTCCACACAGAGCAAGAACTGGTAAAGAGAGTTAAGTTGGCAGTGAATAGTTGGGAATTACCTCCATGACCAAATGGAGCTGAGCAGTTTAACAGTTGCAGACCCCTCAGTTTCTTTCTGATGCAGTCTAAGAAAATACTAGAGATTAGTAGTTGGACATGTGTTTTAAAGTCAAAACTAGAAGGCAGATCATTTTATGTTCCCTCCAAGTCTTGGAAGATTTTGACGACATTGCAAGCACCTCCACAATTTATTAATAATATGTGGAAGTTTATGGACAAAGTAATTCCTACACCAACCTTTTATTATCATTTAGAAATGTTAGAAGGCATTCATTGTGTATTGTGTGGTTCAAAGGATAGTTCCTACGATCATCAATATAGGACATGTGGAAGCTTATCTTTAGCCATACATACGTTGGAATTTTTTATTGATAAACTTCAATTAGCGACAAGAGAAAACCAATGGCAATTGTATCCTGATCCAGTGGAGGAACATAGGTTGGCAAACTTTCTGGTGGCTGCTTTTATAAATGCAGAATAAACTGCAACAAGGAGTTTAGTTATCTTTTCTCAAATTTACAAGCAAGAAGTTTTAATAGTTTTTTTCTTCTGTGATTTAATCTATTTTGCAATGACATTTCCACCAAGTGTGGAGAGCATGAGATATAACTGGTAAACATATGTATATAAGGAGATGATGGCTTTTTTTAAAAAAAGACAGCTTATTCACACTTGACCAAGGTACTTTTAAAAAATATGATGAGCATTGTTGTAGAGGTAGAAATATAGGATTCAGGACTCCCCTTCCTTCATCAACTTTCTCCATTATTATTTTTAATTCTTTTTCTTCCAGGAAGAAAATTTTATTCCACAAATTTGGCTATCAAATATTTGTTTAAACAATAAAAAAAAAAGTCTAAAATTATACAAATCACACTCACAACTACACTTTTCATCAAGATCAGCCATTCTGTTGCTAAACCCCTTCCAATCATGCTACACTATATAAAAAAGATAGATAGATAGGTAGGTAGATAGATAGATAGATAGATAGATAGATGGATGGATGGATGGATGGATGGATGGATGGATGGATGGATGGATGGATGGATGG
>PXIH01S0014975.1:0-10118 GCA_003024985.2 Euperipatoides rowelli
TTTTAAACTTTCTTTGTTTTTCCTTAATTGATCTTTTTTTTTTCATTCTTGCTCTAAAAATTATAAAAAATATCATGGTTTAATAATTATCTTGTCTAATGAGTGCATAGAAACAGGGCCCTATAAGTGACATTTAGTCACATAATCAAAATGGATAGCACTTTTATTTAACCCTCAAGGGTGTCCGCAGGAGGGGGCAAGGGGGGAAGTCGCCCCCCCCCCGAAAAATGCGATCAACCAAAAATATAAGTATTTAATATAAAGTTGTCCAACTTTAATAATATTACAAGTGTGAACCCCCCGGAAAAAAATAGGTATTTAATATAAAGTTGTCCAACTTTAATATTACAAGTGTGAAGTATCGATAAATGGTTGATATTTATAATGAAAATATAGATTTGTTGAATTTTTTCCTTACAAAATAAAAAAAAAAAGCTTATCAAAATTATTACAATCAAAATCAAAAATTTTCACCCCCCCCCCCTTGAAATTTTTTTTGCGGACGCCCTTGATGCCTGGTGGCTTAACTTCTTGAATTATTCTGTGGTGAAACTATAAATATCTCATGGTTGTTGATTAAGAAGAGGCGGGCAGCCACATCTCTGAGTTATTGGGGACACATGGACTTCTGCTGATTAGGCACTTGTAACATCCCCAACCATTACCTGGAAGATGTTACTTGACTGTCTTCTAAAATTTTATCTCCTTTTTTTTTGTTAGTGGCTCTGCAGTCCCTTTTGTATTCATAGGTTGTTAGGAGCATTTTGGTTAAGGATTAAATTTATCCTAATAGGTTGCCACAGCTCGTCATCTACTAGTATGTAAATCCAAATGACATCACCATTACAGGAGCTCCACCAAGTGGACAAAATTGGAAACTGACTTGTAGAGTTTAGAGATTCTGTTTTTAAGCAATGACAAAGTTCGTTAGAAAAGTGCAAATGTTTTATTTTATCTTAATCAGAATATTTTCACCTGTTCATTTTGATCCTATGTGTTTTTGTCACAGGTGGGCAGTCTTTGGTGGATGAATTTAAAACCATACACTGATCTAATGTAGATCATATGCAAACTGCCAGTTGAAGATACAGTATGTAATAGTTACAGCACACCACAGCAGATTTAAATCACTGTGTCATTATGCAAAAATGCCTATAAAGCTTACGTTAGCTAGCCCTTCATCTGAAGGTGCTTTTAAAGATCTATTATCAAACAGAACCAACAGCCATATCCGTAGCTGGATTCAAACTGGCGATGTCTGGGTTTTATACTACAAAGTCAGCCTGAATGCCATCCAAGCCACAAAGACCTCTACCACCATATTCTAAATTTTGGTATTCTTGGTTAAAATCTATATTTTTCATGTCTCCCTCAACCTAACCCAAAATAAGTTTACAAATGCATCTAAAATACTTTTTGAGTAATTATATAGCCTATTCAAAAAAAAGGCATGAGATCTAATAGAATTAGCCAGGGCAAAGTAGCATGCAGTGCCCTTATAATTTTTTTCTTTATTTTTTAATAAACTCCCCTGCCCTTCCTAGACTTAATAACACATTACTTCAATGCAGTAACAATATTATAAAATATTAGTTTTGGCATTAATTCAGCTTAAATCTTTTAAATGGTAAAATTTTAAAAATTAAAACATGATACACAAAATCAATTATAATGCTGTATTGTATATTTATAATTTAAATGGTTAGTGGTGAGCGCCCTTAACCCATAGCACCCTGAACGATCACCCTGTTAGCTAGTATGTCAAGACATCCATGAATCAAACTAAAGACATTATGCTGTATGGTAGTCAAAAAATTATTTTTAAAAATAATTATTGACATTGTTTTTTATAGGCTACCAGAATTATTTATATTCCATTTATAAAATGAAATAAAAATTTCAATTGGCTAATAAATAAATCTCTTTGAAAATCCTGTGATTTTCTTTCTTTCTTTTTTCTTAACAATGAATTATAAATCACTTTAATCTCGTGTCTTTTATCAGAAAACAAGAAGAAAAAATAAGTAAATAAACCAAACTTTAAGACAAATGTGTTTTTGATAATACGAATTAGTTATAATTCATTCATTTTAAAGTCTGACCTCTTGTACTACCCCCACCCCCTTCCCTTTTCACTTCTGACATTCCTTTTGTTGGCTGCCCATTTACCAAACCTAAAATCAGTACATTCCTTTGAATGCAAATTCAAAACTAGTTGTTTGACTGGTAAATAAAGTTTTACTTTCAATTGGAAATGAAGTCTTAAGAGATTCGTAATCATACTTGATCATGACTTATTATCATCCCTGTATAAGATGAAAAAAATTCCTAAAGACTTTTATTTTTAATTTAATTTAAGAATCTGCCACCTATTGTCATATGATTAAAACATGAACATAATTTATTTTACACTTGAATGGTAGATCTGTTATATTCATTAATTTAACAGTCTTTAAAAGAAATATAAAAAAATAATCTTAATGAATTTATAAATAGTAAATACTTAAGTTTTATTTTCATTTTACTATGATTTTTTTTATGCCTATTAATTACGTGATTGTGTATTGACTGAGTAATGAACAGGTGCTAATTATTCTTATCAGTTGCTGGTCAATCAATGAAAAAGATCTAAAAACAAAAATGAAGGTATTATACATCCATAAGTGATAAATCATAATCAAACCTCCTACTTGCTGTTTATGACTACTGTTTCCATTTTTTTAAAAATTGTCTGAATCCCTAGAGATGTGCTAATATATTTGTGTAGGCTTAATTTCACTTGAGGTCGACCTTTAAGGTGATTTATCTTGTTGGTCATAAATGGCACTAAAAATGTTGTTTCTCATCAGCACATATTAAAAAAAAAAAAATTTATTCAAGCCTCCTTTGCATCCTCATAACACCCTGGAAAATTCTAGTCTAGATCAATGGCTCCCAAACCTTTTGAAAGCGCAAAGGAGAGACTTTTGTTTATGACCTCCCACCATACATTGTATGTATTTTTGATAAGCTTTTTTTTTGGCTGTTAAGATTTTTAAAGTTACAAATTTTTTGGGGGTGTCCAGACCACCTGGACATCCCTAAAAAATATGCGCTTGGTCACTGTAAAATAGAAAACAATAATAATTGTACTCAAGACCAAATGATACCATTCAAAGAACGATCAAAATAGAAGTATAGGC
This sequence comes from Euperipatoides rowelli, assembly GCA_003024985.2. Classification (NCBI taxonomy): domain Eukaryota; kingdom Metazoa; phylum Onychophora; class Udeonychophora; order Euonychophora; family Peripatopsidae; genus Euperipatoides; species Euperipatoides rowelli. The sequence continues at coordinate 3,183 of PXIH01S0014975.1, forward strand.
TATGTTGCTATGATATATGTAAAGATTTTTTTAGTATGGTAGTTCAAAAGTTGAACTATTAGTTTCTTATCTATGACTGCCATCAAATCAAAAGCTAGAAATCGCCTTGAACTTGACAAGTATAGGCCTACTTAGCCCATAATTGTCTGTGTATCGAATACCAAACCCAGATTCGAGAAGCTAGTTTCTGATAAACAGGCAAATTCATATTAATTTTTTTTTATTTTGTAACTAAATAAATGTATGTTAATAAGCTAAAGCATTTTTTTTTGTTTTAAATTTGTAAATTCTTTCATGCCCCCTCCCCCCAGATCTTTATCACGATCCGCCCAGAGGGTCACAAACCACACTTTGGGAACCCCTTGTCTAGATCATTGATGAAAAACAGTTGTTATGATAGGCACTAAAAATCAGACTTAGCCTATCTTGAGTCAGTTTTCTAAGGTCAACGACACACTAAGATTTTGCGTTGCAGATAAAAATAAGATAATACATTAGAGTACGGTTACACAGAATGACCATTGTATTGCAGTGGGATTAATTTTATTATATTTTATTGATACTTGGTGGCAGCACTTGCATTTTATATTATTTTTTTAAGATAACTTATAAAAAATAGAACTGTGTTGGATAACGTATTGGTAACATCAAGTTATCAATGCTGTGAAACTACCGTTGTTTGTGGTGCATCCCATTGAAAACAATTTGTTTTAAAAAATATTGTTATTTCCAATGGAAATTACTGCAACAGGTTTTAAAACATGCTCTATATTTTTTCCCAATAAAATTTGCATTTTTTCCTGTGGCGTGTTCCGTTGAAAGCGTAACCACAATGTATCGCAACACAAAGTACTATGTAGAATCAATCTAAGATCCTATATCTATATTAAGTTTGGCACTGTTAAAATTGACTTAACTATTATGGATCCATTAAGTGTAACTTCTAATTATAGCCTTTCTGCTAAGTGAAGCTTCTAATTTAATATCTACTAAGTGTAGTTTCTAATTGTAATATTCGCTAAGTTTAGCTTATATGTAATATTCGCTAAATGCAGCTTCTAGTTGTAATATTTGCTATATGCAGCTTCTAATTGTAATATCCGCTGTATGCAACTTCTAATTGTAATATCCACTATACACAGCTCTTCTAATTGTAATATTCACTATATGCAGCTTATAATTGCAACATCCTCTATATGTAGCTTAAAATTTTAATAATCCACTACATGCAGCTTATAATTGTAATATCCACTAAATGCAGCTTATAATTGTAATATCGGCTATATGCAGCTTATAATTGCAATATCTGCTAGCCTATATGCAGCTTATAATTGTAATAATTCGCTATATGCAGCTTATAATTAATATCCATTATTTGCAGCTTATAATTGCAATACCCGCTATATGCAGCTTATAATTATAATAATCCATTAGATGCAGCTTATAATTGTTATCCACTATATCCAGCTTATAATGGCAATATCCGTTATATGCAGCTTATAATTGTAATAACCTCTAAATGCGGCTTCTAATTATAATATCCACTAAGATCTATGAAAGTCATTAACCTTTGTTATGAATTCTGCTTATGAGAGTCAGTTCAGTTCTATGTTTCTTTTTCTGATGAATTTGCTAATGGATTCACTTGACTCGGTTTATCTCAGTCAGTTTAGTGCTGATTTGGTTTTCCATAAGACAAGAAAAATATCATAGAATTAGAAGCATAGCATATATGTATAGAGTGCTTCACTTTATAGTAAAATCTCTCATAAAGCGTAGCTGTTAATAAAGTGTATAGATGTTCATAAAGCATATAGATGTTCATAAAGCGTATAGATGTTCATAAAGCATATTATACTGTACAATATGTTTCATAAAGTGTATAGCTGTTCCTAAAGCGTATATATGTTCATAAAGCTTATGGATATTCATAAAGTGTATAGATGTTCATAAAGCAAACTGTGAGGCATGGACTAGTGCAAAAGGAGGCGTGAAAAGTCTAGTGAAATGTAATTTTCATAATATAACATTTAATTTTATATTCTATTTTTTAAAGCATTTATTTTGAAGATCTTGTTTTACAAAATTTGCGTAGATACAGAATCCATTTGTCGATGAACAAGATGATGAATTTGGATTGACAACTATTGAAAAGGAAAAATTGATAGAATTATCATGCAAGACTTCATTGAAACAAAAATTTCAGAATGAAACCCTAGTTCAATTTTGGTTAAATCGAAGCGAAGAATATAATACTTTGTCAAACAAAGAAATGCAAGTAGCCTACTGTTGCCATTCGTAACATCATATTTATGCAAAACGAGATTTTCTGCATTAGCTGCAATGAAATCCAAATATCGAGCCCGTTTAGTAGTAGAAAAAGATCAACGAATAGCACTCTCCTCATTAACACCTAGATTTGATAAACTTTGTGCTAATAAACAAGCACATTCATCGCATTAAAAACAAATTATTTTAAAAATGAATATTATAGCGATAAGGTTTTTATTAATTTATTTTATGTTGGTTAATGTTTTCAGGCGATATCCAAGTTAATCTCAAGATATAGTTATTTTCTTAATACGGCATTTATGTGGGTTCTTCCTTGCTCACATAAATGTTGTATTAAAGTGACATGGCAGGTCACTGAATCCAATTATTGCTTGAGATATTCAAACACGTCTGAAGGCACTAATTAACTAATTATGCATTTAAATTATTATTTTGTTAATTTGCATGCATGCTTTATATATTTAAAGTATAAAAAGGAAGCATGCATCCAAATCTTGGTCTTGGCCCGCATATTGGAAAGGCTTTGCCTTTTCATCGAGCCACTATTTATGTTGGTATAATTTATTGTTGTAAGCTGGGAAGGCCAGGCCTTTCCAGGAGCCAGACCCCCTGAGACCACATGAGTGGTGCTTCATAGTTAGGGGTTTTCTGTTAAATATCAACCATTTTATTCATTTTATACAGCTACCAATAAAAAGTTGTTCTATCGTAAACTGTCTTGGCATGTTTCATCAGCTACATCCACTTCCTATGTAACAAGTTTGGCTAAGCTGGCTGAATTTGTCATAATATATATAGTAAAACCTTGTTATTCTGTCAATTACATTTTTTTCATTTTTTGTGTTAATATGTTTTTTACCATTTAAAAATGTGTATTATTTTATGAAATAAAGGGGAGGGGCGCCAAGGATAGATTTTTTAAAGGGGAGCGTAGTAACAATGTTTGAAAACCACTGGTATAGATGTTTATAAGCCCTATAGATGTTCATAAAGTATATAGATGTTGCGAGTGCGAGGGATTAAAATTTCATTAATGACTATTCATTCACCCCTCTCCGCTAAATACATCACATTTTGTAAAGTAAAATATTGTTTGATGGCTTGTACAATAACATGTATACCTGAATTAATTGAGGTTATAAGCCTATTGATGATCTATTTGTGGCTTCTGTCATTTATTTTAGTGAACTAGTTCTCACTAGTTTGCTCTTCATGGTTTGTTTATATGAGTATTCGTGCACACAGTTGGTGTTAACAATATGTTTAAAACTGTATGCAATTTTGTTTTAGATTTAATGTTGGTGATGTAATGAAATTATTGCTAACTTTGATAGTGGCAGCGTGAATGATCAACTCTTTTCTCGGGAGTGGAGAGTGAGTTGTTAATAGTTGTAAGTTGTTCAAATAAACCAGTTCATTCATGAATGACCTAACACTACCAGAAACCTTTTCCATGAAGGTTTATTAATTTAATATGGACTAGGGATGGCAAATAGGATTTAGCCTATGTGCCAAAATTAAACAAAAGTTTGTTATTTTGGCCACTGTGCCAAAATGAAATAAAATTAGATGTAATTTTGACCATCGTGCCAAAATTATCATTTTTTCATAGCAATGCTTCCATTAGTTCATTATGTTATAATTTATTTAATATAAATAAATTTATTTTTATTTACAAACTAAAAGATTTAAGCAATAGCTTATACAGTATTACCAGCCTTGTCAACTAGGTTAGATGGTTACAATTATACAACATAAAACAATACATACAATAAATATTACTAACTAGGCCTACTATACAAATTACTAATTCAATATTAACACTATTTCTACCTAACAATCAAAACCAAAAATAAACACTCATTTGTTCCAAACCAAAACCCACAACACTACCCTTTGCTGTTGCCTTCCTTACTCCCTCCCTCCCCTCCCACCCTTACTACTCTTCAATCACCCACTTCAACTGCCATCATTATATTGGTACATTGCTCTGACATGTGTTTCAATGTCAACCTTAAAAGTTCCTAGAGTTCCCTTCATCATTTCAGTTGGAATTCTATTCCACTGTTTGATACTTTTTCTTAAGACTGATGCAGTCATATATCTATTACCCCTATTTTGTATTGTAATCGTATAGCTGTGAGTTCTTTTACTAGTTCTTAAGTTAAGTTTGAATAGATTGTTTGCATTTTTGTTTACCACTATTTCTTTAAACATAAATATCATGTCATTTTTTAATATTCGTTTAGTTTATTATACCTTTCTTTATGATTTAGTCTCTTAAAGCCTATAATTTTCTTTGTCGTCCTTCTAAATATTTTTTCTAATTTAATTCCATTCCTTTTTTTGTGTAATTGAAAAATTATTAAACCATAATCAATGATTGGTTGAATATAAGTTATGTAGGCTATATTATATGAAATAGTTCAGCTGTTATATATTTAATATTATGCCTTATATATATCCAAATTTACTGTTAATTGAATTGCAGATATGGTCAATATGTCTTTCGAATTCAAAATCTTCATCAAAGATCATTCCTAGATCTTTTTGATATTTCACAGATTTTATTACGTCACCTTTTAAGAAGTATTTATTTCTTTGGTTATTTTTTCCCAAATGTAGCACTGATGTTTTAGTCTTATTTATAATTAATCCCTTTTTAATACAATCTTCACTTAACTCATCTATGTTTGACTGTAGGTCATCTTTATATTTTTTACTATCTACTCTACTATACATTTTTATGTCATCTGCATAGATTATCAGGGAATCTTTATGGTAGGCTACTCACCACCCTGTAATTATAGAGTAATGTGTTGTTTAATAAATGAAAATGATTCTTGTTTTATGCCATTTTATGTTTGAATATATGTTTTATATGATAAAATTTCAATGATAACTTAATTTCTGGCGTGCCGCCTGACCTTGACTGTGTTGAATTATGATATTAAAATAGGTTAGACTTGAGAGAAGTGTTGCAACTGATAAAAGGTCAAATTTAAAGCTATAATGTAAAAATGCACCTCCATGTAATCATTGTAATGACAGAATCCATCATACTAAGACCAGCGCTAGAAATTATAATTTTTTGGTGTTAGCCCAGCAGATTACCACTTTTATTGTACCGGTACCAGTAGCCCGGGTGTTTTTGTAATAGTCCAAATTTTCAGTAGAAAAACAATCCAAATAAACATAATATTTTTGCTTATTTTTTTATTATTATTTGATACATCCAAAGTTCATATCCTAATAAGCCTACACTGATATTAATTGTAGGATTCAATTAGTCACTGGTATTACCGTAAATGTGTTTAGTTTAATTGAAATAAATTAGGCAAACGGAAGCTATAATATTTCTAAGTAAATTATCTTATAGTTACTGTAAGTCTACTCACTAAAGGAAAATGGTAGGTCTGATATCAAGATGCTAGAGTACTACCATCTGGATTTCAGACAAACCATTGATCTACAGCCTATTAAATTATCAGATTTTTTTTTAATGGATTATATAGAAATTCTGTACAATCCAAACAACTGGAGAGTCCGAACAGAGCTTGGTCCAGATTAATTCGGACTAGAGGGGTTTTACTGTATTTTTTTTTTTTTTTTTTACATTTTTACCGGTAGCCTGACGGGCTACCTCTAAACTTGCAAGTAGTAGCCTAACCAATTAATTAGTAGCCTCAGGCTACTGGGCTACCACTAATTTCGAGCCCTGTTTATCCCACAACTTTTAGAAGCACCAGGCAGGCACTGAGAAACAAGACTTTTTTTTTTTTATTGGCTTTAGATTGTATTTTTGCTTAAAAAGTTATGTTGTGTTGGTGTTACTTATCTGTGGTATATTTACAGAAGAAAATTAAATATTGGCTTTCTGAGAGAATATAAAAGTAGTGAAAATTAATCACTAAAACTAGTTTTTTTTGGTAATGAACTACAAATAAAACTACTATGCTGTAAATGTAGTGAAACTACTTAATCACTACTCAAAAAAGTAACTGTGCTACAAAAGTGGCACTATAAGTAGTAGGCTACACTACTTTTGAACCCTAAAAGAAAACATACTATACCTAGACACTTTTGTTTATTGCATATATGGTATATTAAATTTATATTGTTCTTCTAAGATGTTCTTCCAGACCTTTTGTAAATAATGATTAAAATTTGAATATAAAATATTTAAAAAAAAAAAAAAAAAACATAGGCCTACTATTAACTAGTTTTCATCAAATTCTAATTAAGATATGTTGTAAAAAAAAATTCTCAAAAATTTTCCTTTTTTTTCCCCATGATCACAAATTCACTTTTTTCTGCAATATATAGCCTATATAGCCTACAGTAAAACATATATTCAGAATATTATTGATTATGCTCATTTTGTAGGCTACAGTAATTCTAATCTTTGTTATAGTTTGTTTTTGTGTTTTGATATTTGATTAATTAAACAAGTATTTTTTTTACAAAAATACACATAAATCAATAAAGTTGAAATAGGCATTGATAAACCACTTTAATTATTATTATTATTGTTGCGTTTATTGAAATAAAAAAAAACACATAAGGTATTTTACATTACAAGCCCTTAGCCCTAGAATAAGGATGGAGGGCTTGATTACAAATGGATTTACAAATAGGGATATT
>PXIH01S0014979.1:4851-17259 GCA_003024985.2 Euperipatoides rowelli
TGGAAGGGCAAAAGGCCTGAGCGATTGCTGACCTGCTGACCTGGCCAGTCCGCCCCTGTTTCTGGGTATTCTACTACTGGGTCTCTTCTCTATCTTGTGAGTACTAAGTAAACCAGATCTGAGTAATGCATAGTTTGCAATGTCAGTGTATTTTATATGAGTGTAATACAGTATAGAAAATAATGTTATGAATTTATTCTCCGACTTGTATGAGCAAGCAGCAGGTAATTGATGTAATTACAATATAAGATTATGTACAAAATTAATGTGTTATCTATTCATGCATTAATGACACCTCATACAAGATTTATATGAGCGAGCTTGTAACGTTATTAACTTTTAACAAAATATTTACAGTATTAATAAATGTATGGACTAACAAGCAATAGTTATTGTTGATTAAAAATAACATGGTAGCAGAGAGTGGTTGCGATCCACGACCAAAATTTCTCTAAATTTCTGTTATCATCATTGTAACTAAGCCCTTCATAGGGAATTTCATTCTTGTGGTGACATAAAATGGCAGATTATAAAGTGTGTAACCAGACCCAGTGGATATTAGATTCAGGTGCATCATCAATCATGAGTTTTAAAATTTTTGGGTTAAATGGAGAGAGTAATATAGAGACTGTTTGCAGTTGCAATATAATTACTGCCAATGGAAACTTAATTAATGGAAAGTACAAATTTGATATTACATTTCAAAATTATGAATGCTGAAAATGAAGTAGTAAAAGATTAGTGTTAAAAGACATTGTGTCTATTAAAGAGTTGATAAACATTATCCTAAATTAATGAGGATGGGTATCCAATAGAATTTATGAACGGGATATGCACATTATCAAAATTGTATGACGATGTGATTGCAGAAGTGGAATCATTTTGATATTAGCAGGAATTAAGACATAAAATATTCAACTGAATTCAGTTTGTGAGGAACTAGTTGATATGTATAATTTTAGTATAGTGTTAAAAAATTAATCATAGAACCTAATGGATGGCGAGATGTTATAAAGCTAGATAAGGAAGAAAAAGAGGGTTGGATAATAGCTATGGAGTAAGAAATGAATACTTTGGGAAACACAGAAGTCTGGGAAGTATCTTATGTAGCAGAAGAATATCCCGTGTTAGATTGCTTTTGGATTTTTAAAATAAAATATGATCAAGGAAGGAATCGGTAACACTTAGAGCAAGATTAGTGGCAAAGGGTTGTGCGCAGAGACCGGTTTCGATTACACTTGTGCACCTGTTGTTAAGCATGTCACTATTAGATCTCTGTTAGCAGTGGCAGGAGCACAAGGATTATTGTGATGTGAGACCCGACTTTATATAGACTTTTTATACCGAGAATTAGAAGAGAACTTATTTATGGCAACACAAGAAGGTCCTTGGATCAAACCTAATAATCAATGTCTAAAACTCAAAAGAGCTATATATGGTGTAAAGTTTTGAACAATAAAAACTAGTGGTGATGAATGTTTGTATTATAAAATTGAAAAGGAAACAAAACTGTTCATTGTGATACATGTCGATGACATTTTAATGTTTGCTAATAATGTCAAGGTTATGCAGGATGTATACTGCTGTTTAAGTGATGAATATGTGCTTAAGGATCTAGGTGAAGTGACTTGCTATCTGGGAATACAAGTAGTTAGAGATGTGAACACATGATTCTTTAGTATTCATCAACAGTCAAAAATATTAAATATTGTGAAAGAAATGAACCTAGAAGGGGGTAAATTAAGTATAATACCTATGAACACCGATTTTTGTATATCAAGAGTCTGATAGTAAATTGTTGGAAGACAATATAGAATATCAAAGAGTGATTGGTATGTTAATGTATCTAAGTTTGGTGAGCAGACCAGATATCTCTATTAGTACAAATATTTTAGGTAGATTTGTATCAAAACCGACTTTTCACAGGGAGGCATGCAAAAAGATTATGAGATATTTTAATTATACTAATCACTATATGTTACATTTGATAAATAATCAAACTGAAGAGTTGACATTATACTGCGATGCAAATTGGGGAGGGGATTTAAATGATAGAAAGTTTACTTCAGGAGGAGCATATTTCTTGGGGGGATCTTTGATCGGATGGACTTCAAAGAAGCAAAANTGTATTTCTCTTTCAACTGCTGAGGCAGAATATGTATCTTTGTCTCAGTCTGTGAAAGAAACTGTATGTTTGCTGAGATTGATGAATGATCTACATTTAGTTTGTAAGCTGCCTATCATTATTAACTGTGACAGTCAGAGTTGCATTTCTTTAGCGAGAATGAAGGAATAAAAAATCACACTAAACATATTGACATACATAATCATCACTCTCGAGAGCATATAAAACCCAGTCAAATAACTTTAGTTTTTTGTCCAATTTCAGAGATGGTGGCTGACATTTTTACTAAACCTTTAGCTAAAGATCAATTTGAGAAATTGAAAAATATTTTAAATGTTTATTAGGTTAAGTTTTGTTTTTGTATGAATCTATAAATGAGATCTATCTCAATATTTTATGGGAGATGTTAAATTGGTAAAATGTTGATACAGGTTATCAAAGATAATTTGCTATATATAGCCTACAGTATGTAACATTTGTAACATATTTTTTTTTCTTTTTCTTTTGTTGTGTTTGTTTTTGACATTTCAAATTTGTTTTAAATATTACACAAAATAGTGTGTAAGGTGAGTAAGGCAGGAAATATCTCAATGGGGGATTTTCAGAATATTTAGAAAATATCTTGATGAGGGGGTAGTTAGAAACTAAGAGCTTTAAATGAATGATGAAAAAGGTAATGCTGGGGGAGCAGGAAATGACGTTATAAGTCAAGTGTGTTGCTTTTTGGGTATTCTACTACCGGGTCTCTTCTCCATCTTGTGAGTACTAAGTAAGCTAGATCTGTGTAATGTTGCATAATTTGCAATGGCAGTGTATTATATATATATGAATGTAATACAGTAGGCTATAGAAAATAATGTTATGAATTTATTCTTCAATTTGTATGAGCAAGAAAAAAGTAATTTATGTAATTACAATATAAGATTATGTACAAATGTGTTATCTATTCATGCATTAGTGACGCCTCATACCAAATTTATATGAGTGAGCTTGTAACATTATTAACTTTTAACAAAATATTTACAGTATTAATAAAAGTATGGACTAACAAGCAATAGTTATTGTTGATTAAAAATAACAAGACCAAACAAATATGCTGACCCTGGCCATGCATAGGCTGATTTTGAATCAGCTTAAGACAATGTCAGAAGAGCAAAACAAAATGATAGTCTTTTCTTTTAACATTATCCAGATTAATCAGCTTAAGCAGAAGATAGCTGAAGCTGAACACACAGATCCAACCCCATTGCCGCTGCAGTTTACCAACTTAACACAACTCAGGAGGCCGCAAGCTGGCATATCAAAAAGATTTGTCACGTTTTGACAATGCTGAAGATCTCACAGTAATACTTTCCACAGAATTTGGTAAGACCATAGCAGACCTCCTATAAGTTACCCCCTACTTTAATATCTCCAAATATTGCTATAGCTGGACATTAACTTCTTTACTAAAATAATCTCCGTTTTAAGTTTCATTCCATTGCTATCAAGTTTAGAACTTTCTTCTTACTACAGAACTTTTCCCTTTTTTCAAGATATACTTTTCATGTGTTTATTAAGTTTATCTTTCACCACGGTTTCAATTCTGAGATGGACTTAATAGAGTGGGGAAGTATTTAAATTGTACATAAGTTAATTACTTTTTTTATATATTGTAAGTCAGAGAAGGTTAAGCTAAAAAAAAAAAAAACTAATTTTTTATATACTAAAACTTAACTCAATTTTATTTTTAAAGCAGTTTATACCCATTTAAATTTCAGAGATACATATTTTTTTAAGTTATTAACATTTATTGCTGTTTATTTATAATTCAATTATTTAAATGATATATTCTATTTTTGTAAATGTTTTCCCATTTATTTAAATTGTTTTATGTTATTGTATAATTGTTTATGATATACCAAAGGTCAGCCAAGGGGCATTGGCACAGAGGGTTGAGTTGTACTGCTTCATATCCTTGGTGAAAGCAAGGCTAGCGACCAGGGTTCACGACTTGCGTTGTCCGACCCCAAAACTTCACTCCCAATTGTCTTCCTTTGTGAATGGCAGGGAGTTTGGGGTGCTATTCAACCAGTTGGCAAGACACTCGGACCTTGCGTTCTAAAGATATGAATATCTGAAGTTAGGCAACCCGAGCATATTATGTCTGAATCATTGGATGAAAGTCTCATCGTCAGAATGTAGTAAAAATTGTAAATAATGTAAATATATAAATGTATATAGAATATAAATAAGTAGATTATGCCCTGCCTCAGGGTAAGACACCAAGGGTGTGTCAAAAAAAAAAGTCAATACTATTTCATTTCAAAAGTTAAAATTATCTACTTTAATAAATCAATTCATATATTTTAACTAGCCAGTTTTTCTCATTTTTTGTGAATAGTCCTTTTATTTGTCTTGCTATGATCTTTTCCATTAGAGGACATGATACAGTAGACCTGGTAGGTTCTGTTTCTCTTAGAAGAACTGAGGAAGAGTCCATTTATTAATCGGGTTCAGGTCTTCCTTAAGTTTCCTGTCGAGTTTATCAGAAATAATCTGGAAAGTTTAATTATTTTATTCATTTTTTTTTTATGTTTTTAGATCAGCCTGTTCCTGCATAAATAATACTTGATAAGTTGGTATTTACATTTAAGTAAGTCAGGGATATTTATTTAAATATTAGTTAGGCTGTTGGTTATTTCATCCCTTCAGAGAACAGATCATCAGATTAATTGTCCAGGTCTGTCTATCTCGGAGTTTATCTAAGAATCATAGAAACCTTGAGGAGACAGACAAGCTGATTATTCTGTTATTAGATTGCACAGATAATTGCAAAGTGAAACCACCATTCTTTTGTTTATCAGAAGTTAAATAGCGATCCGGTACACTCTTGCTTATTCTTAACAAAATGTAAAGCATAACACACAAACACGCATAACTATAGCCCGGTTTTATTTCTTTTCGTAAGGGGATTATTTTGGTATATTCTTGTAAGTATAGAATTGTATTTTACTATAAGTAAGGTATCTCCCACAATATGACAGGGTGAGCAAGAACAAATTTCTGGCCACCAAACAGTATGGACCACAATAAATCAAATGGCTAGAAGGACATATTAATTTAAATTGGTTAAAATAGTTAGAATTTTCATTCAATTGGTACTAAAGAAATAATTTTAATACAAAATTCAGTATAGGCTAGCCATATTAGCACAGCGTCTTCTTCAATCGAATCTAGCAATAATATTTTTAAAATAGTTCATTTATTTAATATTTTTTTAAACATGACTTCAAAATTTTATTTTTTTAAACTTTCATTAAATTTAATATCTATACCTCCTTCAGTGATAAAAGTCAGACTCGCAGGAGTAGGGATTTTCATTTTTTCATTAAAATAAAAATAACAGTTTTTGTAGATATACAGTACACAAAATAAAAATGGCTACTGACAAAGGTGTAAGCACAGTGTTAGCCATCATAGTAGAGGATGGGGTAAAGCACCACAAACAGCCATTTCTCCCATCCCCTTTCCTATAAAATCCTTGTCACAAGTGAATACCCTGTTATTTGTACAGTATAAGACAGTGATCTAAATAATGATCAGGAAAACCTCTCTCCTGTCTATTTGAATAAAAAGTTAATTGACAATTTAACAGAGCAATAGAAGCTCAAAAAGGTGAGCTGGAATGGCTTAACAACTGAGTGAGCTAAATTTTGAGTGAACAGAAATAGGCAATAACCACAGTTAGGAGTTTTTTAACTTAGAAAAGGACCCTCCTCCAAATATGAATGAGGGAGCGGGTTGGTTACAGCTGTTGGTTATAGGAATAACACAAATCAACAAAGTATGTTGATGACACTACCGGCTAGAAAAGTTGAGTTGGCTAGTCAAACAATACAGCCAAAGAGGGAACGTTGCCTTCCCTTAGCAACTAAAAACATTAGTACCGAGTACACTCAAATGGTGGGCCTGGGGGTACTATCTATGCTCCCAGTCTTTAATGCAGATCCTGTGGACATATTGAATGCAACAGATGGATAAAAGCATTCATTAATTTAACCATTCATATTTGTACAATTTATGGTAAGACCATGATTCAGAAGCAAATTTGTTACACTCATAATTATGACCCATACTATTAGCAAGAAAAAGAGTACTAGTATCACCAAACTTAGTCTGCAGTTGAGGCTAGCTCCATAGTTTAGTAGTTTCAGGAATAAAGGAATATTTCATATATTGCTGCAATATGAAGTGGATTAATGCCATTGCAATCTTGACAATTAATATCAACCCCATGAGAAAGATATGTTGTTTAACAGTCAAATGTGCCCCAACAGAAGGAAAATTAATAGTTTTACAATTGTTCAATTATAAAATTAATGACATCTGTGAAATTCATACCTTTAATTTCTTCATAACAATACCCTCCTGAAGCAGCAAAATAAAGACAGTGCTACCACATTTAGTTTGACAATGAACATCATCACTAATATTTAAAAGTGAAGACCATCTTAAATTATTTTTATAACGAAAATCAACACTGTTTAGAAGTTGAGTATGATAGGTAGATCCTATTTTTAATATAAAAATGAATATTTATTATTTACATAAATATTATTAATATATCCTATAGATAATGGTTTATATGCCTCAGAAAGGTCAATTTTACATGAAAAATGTAAAGATGTCATCGCTTCTTTATCGATAACATTTATATCTGAACCAGGATCAATAAGTTCAATAGCCACATCATTCAGACCACATTTACAAGCTAAATGCACTGCAGTCATTACTTCTTTGATGATGGCATTTAAAGAGGTTGTTTCCTTGATTATGTCACTAGTCATTTCTATCAGACCATTCACATCAAGATGAAATGGAGTAATTTCATCCATTATATTAATTCCATTCACAATCTTTAATATTTGTCTTTTAAAATAAATAAGCTCATTATTTAGCTGTTTTTTTTCTGTTGCTGTACTTGATGCATGGAATACTGAAATATTATTTTTCCAGTTCTAGAAGTTTATTTGATAAATTGTTATTGAGTATTATCAACTTTATTTCATGCTTAGAATTTTCCTTGTAATGTATTTTTTTCAAATTTGAGATTTGTGACATATGGTTATTAGTATCACTTAAGTATTTCAGATGTTTTTCTTCAATTCAACAAACATCTGAAATCTGTCTTTAAATGCCATCATATTTGTGGTTTCAAGAAGTCCTTCTGATCTTTGGTGTTTGATTTCTTTTAAATTCATCATTCGTTCTTGTTTGGATGTGTATAAACTCATCTAACATTTGGTATTGTATAGCAACAATGATATCTTTCATTTCTTTTATTGCTCTTTCAATATGTTATTGTGTTCTTCAATCTTTTCTTTCAAAATCTATGAAGTATTTAATCTCTAATCTCATCAGAATTTCTCTTTGCTGCATTAAGAAGAATGAAAGACTTTTGTGCATCTTTAAAATCTCTTGCATAACGATTCTTTTTCTTTTTTTTATAAAAAAAAAAAAATCAACAAAAAAACTATCCATAAGGGATTAAATTTTTATTTACATTTACATTAATTTACAGTCTTCTACCTTGAATGCATATTGAACAGCCTTCATCTGTATGTTCTAAGTATTGTAGTTTTTGGTTCAACTCAAATGCATCTTCCCACCTCAGGCCTAACCATCTAAAGACCTAAGTAACAGTGGCATATATTTCTTGCACTCAAGAAATATATGCCATTGTCATTGTCGTTCATAGAAAAAACGCACCTTTCCCCTGGGCCCCTGAAAAAAAACAGAGTGATACTAGATTCCCCCTTCCCCCCAGGATCAAAGCAGTCCCTGGAACTACATTTCTTTTTTAACAGCTTAAACTATTTATTCTTTTCAAATCTCCCTTAATAAAAATAACGTGATAAAATATAAATAAATCCAATGTAAAATCATTGTCTAATTAGAAATTTACAGAAGATGTTCAAGTAATATTGATACAAATAATAACTGCTGAATGAATTCAAAACTGTTACATTTCTAATAAAATAAAAATAAACATTTTTTTTATTTGTAGTGAAATTTTCAGGAATGTTGTCAATATTATTTATTGCTTCTTCTATTTTTTCTTCTCTCTTCAACCAAAGTTCATAAATCCAAAGAGAATGAAGAGGAGAAGAGTTGGAATCATTTAAAGTAAAACTCTAAACATTCTACTAACTTGTTTTCAATATAGTATATACAAACATAATTTACTAGTTAAAATGAAAATCAAAGAATGAATAAATACAATTATATTCAATACATAATCAATTCACTAATCTTGAGAATAAGTACATTTTTTTTGACAGTAAGAAAGAAAAATATACCAAGGTTTACATGATAACACATACCTTGCTTTTACAACATTTCTTATCTTTACCAGTTTGTTCCCCCTCATCCTTCACAGTGGCACCTAGACCTTTTAATTCTTCATCAGATTTTTGTGAATTCGCAAGGAGCCAGTATGTGAACAATTTTGCAAAACCAAGAACATCTATGATGCCACGAGGTTCCAGTAAGTAATGCTGACTTTTTAACAAACTATATGTAGCTTCAGTTATTTGAATCTTGCCAGGTTGACCATGAGTTGACATTCGACATGCAAGTAATACAGTGTTTCCATGTATGCAATAACGACGAGATTTACTTCCTATTTTAGCTGCCATTACAGGTCCAGTATGAATTCCTAGTCTAACCTCCACAGGTGTATTAGATCCTGGCCACACTACATCATGGGCTACAAGTAACATTCCAAGAGCAGTATCTGCAGCATTTTGAGGATGTTTTGTATCTGTTTCTGATAAACCACCGACATAAATAAAAGTATGACCAGTAACCTCACATTTCTTTAGATGATTTATTGCAGCAATATGTTCAAATTTTTCATATAAGGTTTGTACAATATTGATAACTTCAATGGTTTTAATACTAGCAGATGATTTGTTAAAGTCAACAATATAACACACTACAATGCTCACATCAGGAAGTTCTTGAATGTCAACTGGTATATTATTCCTTAACTTTTCAATTATGTGAGCAGGCATCTCCATTGTAACCATCATATTATTTGTTTTTAGTTTATCACCGATTAAATCTTTAACTCGTTGGCCTTGACTAGTCAATTCATCTTCATAGTTTCTGCATTTATCAATTTCAATATTTCTCAAATAATTATAAACAAGTAATTCATGAGTAGAGTCATGAAGGGGGATGTCACTCATAGACAAATGATTTAAAGCCAAATCATTAATAGAAGTAATTAATAATGAGGACACGAAGATACCATAACGGTCAATAGACATCCACACCATTTGACCTTTTAAAACCAGGTAAGGCAGATACTTATATTCATCTTGTTTAGTTTCTAAAATATAAATCATATTCTGGGTTCCACAAATATTCTCAAAGTGCAAAGAAACAGAGGGATGAATAGCTCTAAAAAAATGACTTAACTTAGTACCACAAACTTGATAACGTGCGCATAATCTTTGTAAATTAATTCCCATCTGAAGAATAACCAATTTAGTATCAAACAATAAATGATAAGGAAAAATTTTACATAAGTAATATGGTGATATCTGAAGACATTCTGGAAAGTGTGGAATATTATGAACACTGTGGTAATTAGGCCATGTAATAGGACGTACATAAGTCACATATATCTCTTTATCACAAATAATTTTATACACACTATGATCTTGAATTACTCCTTCCTCAATTTCTTGAGATTGTGTCTCTACTAATGTTACAGTCACTTCCAGATCATACAATTCTTTAGCAGCTCCTTTAATGAAACCAATAAATATATGTTCTATACCAGGATATCGGCCAAAATAATATAAAATGATTGTGGACATATCTTCTCTCTCAGCTCGAAAGGTAGGCATAGTCATACCCTTATAAGCATAATCTGTCATGAACCAATAGATATAATTCAGTGATTGACAGAACTGAAAAAAATCAATTCCTAAAATTTGTATAAGACTACCATGAGCTTTTTCTTTATTATACTTAATAAAATGTCTTCCAATAGCTTCCATAGCTTCATTCTGTTCTAAACCTGAACCTGCTATACAAGCTTCAAAAAGAGTTTTAGTTTGAGCTGCATCATATTGATGGAATTTATGAAAATCTACTGTGTCATTGAATTTAGCTTTAGCTGCAACTTTAACCCACTTGTCTTGGCCATAATTTGTAATCATAAAATCCCTTAAAGCATCATGTAATATTCCAATCACCATCTTTTAGAATTTTCGACCAATTGAATTTCATTGAATATAACTGTATCTCTACTAGTGACCTAGTTCAAACATTTATTAAAATGTTAAAAATACGACCAAGTCGTTGTCTGTTAGAACGCTGACGACGCTTAAACTTCTCAAACAGAATTCTATATAATATATCGTGCAGTAGCGTGCAGCAGTCCTGTGTGCTACTAACCACTGGACCAAGGCAACTCGACAACGATTCTTCTTTTGTTTTATCTTTATTTATACTTACTATAAAAAAGCATTCACTTCATTAATTCTATCTAATTACTTGTTTGATTCCTCTTCACTGCTTGAAACAATACGTGTCATTAAACGATTCTCATTTAAAGATCGTTTGTTTCTTTTGTTTTTCTTTTAAGTTTTATTATTACTTCAGTTATTTTCTCTTGTGTGACAAATTAAATTGAATAATGTTGAATAAGAATATTACTTTCTTATCATTCAAACCCAACCCATCATCCTGGTTTCTAAACGTCAAACAATTCTTAAACAAGAATAAGATTAACCTTGTTTTTACCTGATGTCACATTACTTCTACAGGGTAAAATTAATTTTGTTGGAATATTCACACAATATTAAAAATACTAGTAGGTTAATCCAGTGTTGGTCGAAATTTGACCAATAAGAAAATTTCCTTTGTAAAAAGCCGCCACTCCTTTGTAAAAGCCGCCACAACGCTAAACAATGAATGTTTTAATTTTATATCTAAATTTTAGCTTATTGCATTCCTTCTCCATATAAACTATAACTCTGCCAAATCTCACACTCCTCTGTGTGCGCAATATGCTTAAAAAGGAATCCAAAGTTTTCCGTTCATGTATTAATATATAGATGATTACAAATCTTAAAATTACCTATGGCTGTGGTACAGAAAAACAAAACATGCTCCTATTCTTGTATTCAATTTAATTGTTATTGAAATTATAAACATTATCAACAATCAAAAAATAAAATAAACAATACAATTGAGGATTGCACCTTTTTTTTTTTTAAAAAAAAAAAAACATTGTGCCTTGATCAAATTATCTTGTCCCAAAGTTCTCATTACTTGTCCAAATATATGGAATTTTATTCTGTTCATTTATAGGGTGTTGGTTGCACATTGTATACTAAGAAAACAGAAAAAAATCGCAGAAGGGGAGGGGGCAGCAGGACTACAGTGTGTTTGGTCAATCCATTATGAGGTATTATTATTGAGTTACTGTATCTGTTGACCAACTTTCCATTATTGAAAAGAATCTCAATTTTAATGCTNTTTCCATTATTGAAAAGAATCTCAATTTTAATGCTGCAATTTTATTAAATTAATATTTATAAAACAATTAAATTATAAAAAAGTAAATTAAAATTAGATCAATGAATCATGGCTTCTATACAAAATGAATTGGTGACATTTCTTCTATACTAAAGCTATTATAAATTTTAATTTAATTTTAAAGTTACTAAAGTAAAACAAGTCCGGTTTCGTGTGGTAATATCAATTGACTTGCTAAACGGGAGACATATGCTTGGGACACAGGTTCGATCCCGGCTAGGGCAGTTATGGCTTTTTTTCCCCCTAGCTGTAAAAGATCGCTTTGGGTTTTTACCAATTACGCTGCCCTTTGCATCCCAAGGACCTGTTATTACGAGTTATAGCAATTTATTATCAATTTATTATGACTAGTAATCCAGCCGTTGGTCAAAATTCGACCAATAAGAAAATTTCTTTTGTAAAAAGCCGGCCACAATGCTAAACAATGAATGTTTTAACTTTTATATATAAACTAGCAAAACTACTCGTTCTTCACAGCACAGGACACACATTTAATGGTCATTTCCCCCAACTCCAAAAAATATTAAAAAAATCTATTTTTATACTCTTAACATTGTCTATACTATTGAAACTACCCACTTACCAAATTTCAAGTTTGTGCAATGTTGGGGAAGTAAGCTAACCACTTCAGGGTCATTTTCCCCCATCACCCACCCTCAAAAATCAAAAATTCAATTTTCATT